>RJWH01000622.1:99634-117315 GCA_004363575.1 Solenodon paradoxus | reverse complement strand
CAGAAGGGACACAGACTCCTACTCTTGGACATCAGCACAGACCAGAAACTCAGAGACCCAATTCTCTTCCCGCTCTCTTGCTGCTCACCGGAATTTACTCATTTAGTTCACAAGCAGATACGACCCTTCCTGTGAATCAGGCACACAGCTCCGTGCTGGGTACAAAAATGACAAGGCTTCCTTCTTGTCCTTCTTGTCCAGTAGCTTTCCGTCTAGTGTGGGAACAAGCAACATTCCCCTGTGTGCCTCTATCTTGAATCCACATTCTAATCAACAGGAGACTTAATGAAAAGCTGCAAAGACCTCAGTCCATTTAAACCGGATCTCTGGGTATGAGCTGCAGCACTCCTAATGTGCAACCATGGTTAAGAATAGTTTAACTCATCCATCTAAAAAGAAAACAGCTCACAGTCCAGTCAGCTGACAGAGGCAAGCAGGATGGCAAGAAAAGCAGGGTCTTCCAGAAGTAGCTTCTGGCACAGGACAATTTTACACATAAATTATCTGTGCAGTAAAAGATGTCTACAAGTCTTATCATGTCTACAAGTAATCTTTATTTTGCATTCTCATGACTCTCTTGTAACTTTAATCTTCCACAATTAGATTATTTTTAATATGTGATCATTTGTACACAGGCATCAAGATGAAGGAAAAAATATTCAGCAAGTCTAGGGTTAATATTTTTAAATAAAAAGATCCTATCTCAAAGATAGATACAGAAAGAGATTCAGATTTCAACTTACTCAACACTTCCCTATTTTATCTCAAACAGCAGCTGAGAAGCAAACATACCGGAGTTCCACGTTCCAGAAGACAACATAGAGAAAGGGTGACAATGTCAAAAGCAAAGCTAAAATGTTAATTTTGAGAAACTGTGTATCTAAAACTTACTACCTTTTATAACTTGCTTTGTCATTCTCTTTTGGTTTTGCAACCATCATTTGAATATCAATCTGCATGGTCAAATGTCTAATGCAAAACACACTGTGGTTTAATTCTTTCTACCTTACATGATATCTATAAATAAAAGATTTATCCCAAATTTAATCTATTTTGGAGAATCCTTAGAAGACCAAAAAGCTCAAGTGTTTCATGGAAACATCCATATAAATGTATTTTTCTATCTTTATCACTAAAGCTATCTACCCTACAGACCTAAGGGGATGTTTAGTTCAATAACAACCACGAAGAAGGGAGCAGAGGTCCTTGTGGAATCTGAAATCATATACACACTGGTTTTCTATTTGTATTAAAATAATATGCCCTCAATTTCTATTTAATGTCTACTTTCCTAAAGCCTTTGAACTGGTAAGAGAGCAGCAAAGAATGCTATCTAAGTGGATCAGAACTCATAGTTAAAGGCACAGTCTACTCAATGAAGTTTTCTTACTCTGTGAAGATTTGTCTGTATTTTTTTTTCTTTTAATTATCTTCTGATTTCAACCACCACAGTTACCTGAGGTCCTTTGAGCAAGACAGTAAGTCATAGACTAGCAGACTGCAGAAGATGAATGCCCGGGAAAGGAAGGAGATCAAGTGAAAGTTAGGAGCTCTCTTGTGAAAAGCAGCCTTTGCTGCTTCTGTGCCTGGTTTAAATTCAGGTCCCTAAAGGTCAACTGTTGCAACCTCTTTGGAAATTCCTCAAATAAATAAAGATGGTTCTACCATTTGATCCAGCAATCCCACTCCTGGGCATATACCCAGAGGATACAAAATCTCTACTCAGAAAAAGTACCTGTACCCTGAAGTTCACAGCAACACAATTCATAGCAGCCAAAACATGGAGACAACCTCAATGCCCAACAACAGATGAGTGGATAAAGAAGCTATGGGACATATACTCAATGGAATTCTGTGGCAGTTTCTAAAAAAAAAAAAAAAAAGAAAGAAAGAAAGAAATTGTGCCCTTTGTAACAATCTGGATGGAACTGGAAGAGATCATGTTAAGTGAAATAAGCCAGAAAGAAAAAGAACTATAGAATGGTTTTACTCATATGTAGGATATAATGAAATGAAAACAAAAAATAGATAAACTCCAGCAAAAGCTCTCAGGACACAAAAAGATAACTGCCAGAAGGGGAGGGAAGGGAGAGGGATGGAAAAAGGGGAAAAGGAGATGGTAAGGTGGCAGAACTGTGGTGGAGGGTGTGGTATGACATATAGATTGAGACACAATGTCAGTATTCAAAAATGAATGTAGCATTGTGAACAAAAGAGATAATAATATCAATAATATTTTTTAAAGTCAACTCTAAAAAGCCACCATCTAGAAAGGAAGTAAATATGAGTCGAGCAATAAAAAGCTTCAAAAAAACAAAACTCAGGTCCCTAAAAGATATTTTAATTTTCTTTTGAGACCACATAGTTCTTGAAACTAGAGAGAAAAATAGTAGCCAATGAAGAGAATTACTGTACACTGATGTCCTATTACACTTGGCCAAGAAACAAAATTTACTAAGAAAATGTGGGCTGTTCCAATCTAAAATGATTGGAACTAAAATGTTTAAATGTGCTCCATAGAGAAGTGCCCACAAGAACATACCACCTCATTCCTATGGAGTTTGGAAGGAAAAAACTGAGGGTAAAGAGTAACTCCAGGGGTAGAAAAAAAAATTTAAGCAATTCTAACCAGTCTAAAAGCGTTTCTACTGCAATGATATTTATGCATGACATGTAAGATCAAATGAAACACACTGCTTCGAGTTTTTTATTTTTCCTCAGATAGCTCATATGACCAGGACAGCACACAAGATATGGATACCTGAACTGATGAGAAAAACTAGTTCCCCTGGAAGTTAACTCCAGTGGGAGAAAAATGCATGACCCCACACCATGTGAAGTACTGCATCGTACTGCATCAACCTTTCTCTTGGACAGGATGGCATTAGAACACAAATCCCTTCATTTATAGTCCCCCCAGATATAAATGTCTCATTCTCCCCCTTTATCAGCTCTGAATTATATATTGGAAAAGTAGAAATACTTTCGTAGGCAAGATAATAAATCAAATACAATATTAGAGGAACTCTATCACTTACTCGACAGTACAGAGGAAGCATTTTCTCTTACTATCTCTAGGACACAGTCCACACAGAATAAGCTACTTTGAAAATACAGGGGGTAAAGGGAAACACAATTGTCACAACCAAGCTATAGTTCCTTGAATGCTTTTTCCAAAGAAGACAAGACCTTTGACAAAGGATCACATTCTAACGAGACCACATTGGTCAGCTCTGCTTAGAAGCTACAACAGATGGGGCGTCCGGAGGAACAGACTCCTCTGGTCCCTCACCAGCCAGGTTCTGCCTCCAGCGGCCTTGTCACAGCAGACTGGGTGCAGTAAGTGGCTGAGAGCCCTGTCTTACTGAAGTTCTCTTTTCGAAACTTCACCACGAGTAGTCATGCAATTTGACAAACTTACCTGGTAATTGCTTGCAAGCCTGGAGAGCTACTTGTCCTGGCAGAGCAAATATGCACTTTTTCCAACGAAATGTAGTGGCTGCCTTCCCGCTCATCACCTACATTTGCTGAAATGCAGAGGAAGTGGACAAGAGAAGCAGGCTGCGAACTGCACACTGGGATGTCCTGTGTGGGGAGGCTTCTATTTTTCCCATGAGAGGATCTGACTAAACCTAACTCAATCTCCTCTCAATACCAGACCGGAAGTTACACTTAGCAGTCAGCAAAGAGTCCTTAGGTTTTGGGGTGAGTTTGCTTTGTTTTCTTTTAATTGTCACAAGGAAGGGCTTTTGAGTGTTTCTGATCTCCTACAAAGAGATTATACTTTGTTTCCTGTTTTGACACAGCGTCAGCTGGTGTGAGACACCTCCACCCACCTCTCTACCCACTCTGTGTATAAATAGAGGCATTTGCCCAGCTTACAACTGGGCTGAAGAGTTTGGTTACATATTAACCGTACTTCAAAAATATAAATTGGACCTGTCATTGCACCTGTAGGTGCATATATACCTTGGGGAAACGAAACTTAAAAGGATTTTAGTTCCCTAGAAATTGAAGTTATGAAAAAATTAATCACAGAACTGTAAGAGGTAACAATTTTAACTCTTATTTGCCAGCCTGTTGTATTGTGTTTATTTGCTATGCTCTCTTGTAGTCACTGACACACGTTACTAATGTACATAAAATAAGCAAAGAAAATAATTACCCATATTAATGATCTCATCTGATTTCTTGGTCTAACTTTCCTGTTTTGTAACAGAAACTTTTCTACTTATAAGCAAAAATTTTCATAAACTATGTACTCCAGGGATTAAAATAAAAGGCATCTCTCTTTCTCTCTCTCTGCAACTGGCTGATATAGAAAAGAAAACTTACCCTATTATCCTTCTTATTATGTCTATATTTTCCTAACTAGAAGCTATATGACTCTGGCAAAATCTTCTTTCGAAGCCTTTATCTCCAAATCTGTAAAATAGGAATAGTAACCTCACTTTTCTTTTAGGATTGTTGTAAAGAGAAAGAGAGTGAAAAGCACTGATAGAGTGACAGAGATTATGTCACAGAGTCAAAGTTTAATTCTCCTTTTTCTAACATCTTTCTTATAAAATTCAGTCTGAAAATAATCCATTTAAAGTGAATTATTCAATGATTATTACTATATTCATAGAATTGCCAATCACTTCAAAAAATTTTAGAACATTTTCATCACCCAAAAAAGCAACCACTCTTCATTTTTCCCTCAACACTCCAGTCCCAGGAAACCACAGAAATCTACTTTCAGTATCTATAGACTTGCCTCTTCTGGGTATTTCATATGAATGAAATAACAGAAAATGTGTTCTTTGGTGACAACTTCTTTCACATAGCATAAAGTTTTCATGGTTCATCCATGCTGCTGCAAGTGTTAATACTTCATTTCTTTCTATGGATAAGTAATATGCCACTGAATGATATCCCATATTTATTTTTATTTATTCAGTCATCAGCTGAGGGACATTTGGGTTGCTAGGACTTTTTGGCTAATATAAATAATGCAGCGAAAAGTATTCATGTGTAAGTTTTTATGTTAACATATGTTTTCATTTACCTTAGGTATGCATACCCAGGAGTAGAGCTGCTAGGTTATGTAGTAACTCTAAGGTTAACCTTTGGAAGAACAGGCAGTTTCTCAAACTAGCTTCACTATCTTATATTCCCACTAGCAGTGTATGAGGGGTCCAATTTCTCTACATCCTCATCAACACTTAGCATGATCTTTTTTTATCACAGCCTTCTAAGTGAGTAAATGACATCTCACTGTGGTTTGATTTACATTTTCCCGATGCTAATCCAGGTCCAAATCTTATCTGTCGCCCCAAAATGTCTCCACTTTATAGGCAGGGTTAAATTCTCAAAACACAGAAGCAGTAAGGCACCGGGACCACTTAATCAGAATGGATACTGGGTCCAATGATGAGGTCAGACCCTGAAGGTGTCTGACTTTAACACTGGTGATCTTACAACAGGCATGAAAGAACTCGACATTTTTAATGGGCATAGTTCTACAGGCTGACATTAGCTGTACAAGATCATACAGGCTCATATTGCTGATCTTACATAACTAGTAAGAGGCTGCGAAAGCGGACTTCTTCCTCTACCAAAGGGTGCTTAGAAAATGAAATTCAGGCACCCTGGTGGAACAGCAGTTAGGTCAACTGCCTCCAAAGGAGCACAGCCACATACCCCTGGGTTCGAGTCCCAGGTCTAGGAGAAAAACAACCAGTGTGAACAACTAAATAAAAAAAGTGAAATAAAGATGCTTCCTCCTCCTCTCTCTTCCTGCCTGCCTGCTTGTTCGACTTCACTCCTGCCTGCATGTACTTTCTTTTAAAAAAAAATTTTTTTAAATAAAAGGTGAACTCTTCCATGTAAATAGGACATTTCAATCATTTACAAATTAGTTCTTTCCAGCTGTCTTTCTGCATGTGTCTTCTTATACAGAAGCAGGCTCAATTAAAACTGAAGTGATTATGACTAAATCATTTCTAGGAATAAATCTTAGAAGACTGAGAAGATGGAGAAGCTCAAAATTTTTCAAAGTAGCAAAGAGGGAAAATAAGCCAGGATCTAGACACTAATTTCCCCTTATCTCTTAAAAACATGAGATTAGAAGAGAGTAACTACTCTAATTCACAGGGATTATCCAGTGTAATTCAAAGGAATGATCTAATTCAAAATTCAAAAAATTTAATCTCATTCAAGGAGATTATAAATTTTTCTAATTGAAAGAGCTAGCAGATTCAGAAATTATCATTTTTTTCAGACTATAATGTTTGAACAAATTCATGTACCATGATGTTAACTATCTTCTTCCTAAAATACCCTATTTTAGGATATTAATTTTTCAATTCATAAAAACAACAGAATAATCTTTATATGAAGTATAACAGAAAATGCAAAAAGGTTAAAAAATAAAAACGTTTTTCTTTATTTTCCAGTATAAGGCCTCAGGCTTTGCAATATATATTAATAATGATTCAACCCTCTCCTAAGAAATTTTCCACGTCCCAAAGCTGTACTATGTAATCCATTGTTTTAGTTATTTCTTGGCATACAGCTGACTATGAAACTGACCGCTGAACTTTCCTGTGTCAAACAGAACTTTCCATTGTGGGAAATTTCTCAAGCATTCATATTAAGTTCAGTGGAAATGTCATCATAACTCAGGAGAAAACATGGTGGACAATTTCTAATCTAGCATCCACACAGGAAAGAAAAAGTCTTTAAACAAACACCAGTGCAAAGACCTCCCTGAAGAGTCTACAAATACTTGAGGTGAAGAAAATCAGAAGCAGCAATCAGTTTATCAAAAGTTATATGTAGGTCCTTCTAAATATATATATATATATATATATATATATATATATATATAAAACAGAAGGACACTTTCTAAAAGTGCTCTGTAAAATCAGAACCCTCTCTCTCTCTCTCCAGACTCCTTCTGCAAGATTACACTGTGGCCTCCTTTCTAGTTCTGGTGAAATCAATAGACCATTTATGCTGCAAGTATCTGTCTAGGGTCTGCACTTTCTTATTCAATCTGGTGTTGACAGCAGTAATCAAATTTTGTACATACCACTAGCACTATTACAGCTCAACGGCAACTGGCTGCCAGCCTGGGTCTACTCTGATCTAAGAGGAAAGAAAGGATTGGGCCGGAGAGACAATAACAGCACAAATCCACTGAAACACCAGGAGATGGTATAGAGGTGAAAGAGTGAAGCAAAGGCATTTGGAGAGGAAGTCTCTCTCCACTGGGGAGACACAGGCCCTGAGCAGCCAGACCAAACGAGCTGACTGTGGCTATTAAAAACATGCACTTTGTTCATTGTTTCTGTGTTCTGCAAATTTTCTTGGCTTTGAACATCTTATTAGAACTGTTAGTCTTAAATAAAGACCTTGCACCAAACCCTGGAGAGCAGCAGGCAGAAAATGCAGAGGCACACCCCGCCTCCACCCCACCACGCCGGGGAGACATGGGAACACATGAGGTACAGCACTTCCCAAGAACTTTGTAAAATATACTGGCTTGATAACTCTTCTACTTCCACTTAAGCTAAAATCAAACATTTTTGTCAGACCAGAAAATATTAATCTTCTTATGATAAAAACAAGGTCAGCTTTTTTAAAAAGACATGACTGAACTTTACTTGACTTGCATTTCTAGACTCTGAATTCTCCAAGAAAGACACACTCTGGCTAACATATTCTCTGATTACAGGCAGCCTGGCTGAAGCCATTTCCTGGTATGACAAGGAACCTTTTCTCCTATTTTTATAAAAACTTGAAATAATTTTAGATTTACTAAAAAAATCAAAAATAATACCCAGAGTTCTTATAGTCCTTTCACCTAATATAAGACCAGAATTTAGTGACTTAACCTACAGACTATGCAGTAATAAAATATTATAAGCTACTTTACCAATCTTACTCAAATTTCTCCAATTGTTCCCTTTTTCTGGTCCATGATTCAATCCATACAAGCAACACCTCAAAAATCCAAAAAGTATTCTTTTCAATAAATCATGTGCTATCTATTAAACTTCCCTGTTCATCCAAACATTGTTTCCTTTTATGCTAATGAAGCAGTAACATCATTAATTATTATGTCATTCAAGCTAGAAATGTTGCTTTTCTCCACACAAGTCTCTCCATATCTAATCTGTTGGTCTTATCAACCTTATCAGATAAACATAAGTTAAACATAAAGAGCTTCACATTCCCTTTTCCAAAATCCTCAGGCCAGAAGTGTGGCCAAATCAGAATGTTCCCCATTTGAGAAGTTATACAGCCCACAGGTCACGTATTATCATATTAAAATAAAAATAGCAAGACACAGGACACTTTTCCCCCAACGCACTAATACTTTTGCAGCAAATATGTGTTATTTTATGAATATGAGTGGGGTAATGAAGATTTTAAAAGCACCCCAACAGTTCAGATCAGATTTTTCTACCAAATGAATTCAAGGTAAGCTCAGGAGTTACCCTCAATTAAATTACAAAATACCTTGTGACTTTCAGACTTCTCACTGGTCATGTTAACTGCAGAGGAGGGAGCGTGGACCTGCACCTACGAAATCCATGGCCTCATTCATCTCCCACCCACCAATTCCACATCCTCTCTTTAGGTCTTCTGTTAAAGCAACCTTCAATGTTCCCTCTGCCTCCAAGTTCTCTTCACTCCAAGTCACCCTCCCACAGAGCCCCTGGAGTGATCTTCCTAAAATTCCTGCAATTCCCTAGCTCCAGAATCCCTAAAGGTTTCAAGGATAGGGTCTAATCTCATGAGTTTTACTGCTGTCCACCAGCTGAGCCTCCTCCCTGACTGTACAGGCCATGCTACGGCATTACATTCAAGAAAACTTAGAAACAAAACAACAGAATCTCTGTCCTCAAGATTGTCGCAGTCTAATTCAATTCCTTTAATATTTTCATCAGAATAATTATTGTTTAGACCATAACCTCCAATAATTAAAAGGCATGTCAGGATTTTTCAACTCATTTTTTCTATCTAGGAAATACTACCGGAGTTGTTGACCACTTTAAAATTACTAACAAGTGTGCCCTGATGGAGCAGTGGTTGGGTCAGCCACCTTCGGCCAGCACAGTACATGTACATTCCAAGAAACCCAGTTCGGGTCCCAGGGAATAACCAAGATGAACAAGTAAATGAAAACTGAGTGCTTCTTCCTCCTCTCTTCCTGTCTGCCTGACTCACTGAAGATTGCCATCTTCATTCTTGCCTGCACCTTTCCTTTAAAAAAATTCGCTGGCACACCCTGGTGGAGGAGCCCTTGGCACAGTCCACATATGCTCCAAGGTCTAGGGCACAAGTCCCAGGACCAGGGTAACAACCAAGATGAACAACTGAACAAAATAAATAAAATGCTTCCTCCTCCTCTCTCTTCCTGCCGGACTGCCTCTGCTTGCCTTCATTCCTGTCTGTACTTCTCCGTTAAAAAAAATTACTAACAAAATCCCACATGTTGACATGAGAAGAATTATCACATGGTTTTAACAATGTATATCTAAAAAAGACTACATTAATTTGGTAAGCGTAACCTGCACTCCTAAAACTTCTAATGTTGTAAAACAATGACCTCAATGAAAATACATATTTAAAAAACTTAATTTAAACTTAAAAAACCTTTAAGTAAAAATACTACACCACTGTTGGCATGGTTAAAAAAAAAAAGAAAGCCAAGAAAACTCTAGAAACAAGCAAACCCAAAAAAAGAAACATCAAGGATGGTATTTAATGGGCTGAGTGACTTCTTCTCATGAGATTGTTTTCCCAAAGCAAAAAGATATAAATAAAATCTGAAATCATGCTTTGGTTTCCATACTAGTATATTAATGGAACGGAATGACATTATAATCAACAAAATTATGTCAGAGTGAAACAAAAACCCCCACCACGGAAGGGCTTAGAATTTATCCCCAACAATACAGAGGCTGGCCTCAGACGCAGATTTTAAGTAGAACGTGCAAATGAAAGAGGGAAAAAAAAATCATATTTCAAATATTCTTATTTGTTTTATTTTCTTATGTGGAAACAGTCAAAGACACCTACATGGGGAGGATGAATTAAAAGGAAAAGTGCTGGAAGTTTTCAAAATAAAATATAAAATTATAACCTGTCTGACGATTTACTGCACAAAAGTAGTGGGATGAAGAGGTCAAGAACAATGCCACCAAATTCCTTCAAGAAGGGATAGAGAGAGGCAGCAGGGGCACCAAGAGATGGGGGAGCAAGGAACCAGGGTCGCCTCTGAGAGTGGTCCTCCTCTCACAATGCTATGTAGGTGCAGGTACGCACACATGCATGCTTACACGCACACGCAAAAGTGCACAGGCCTCCACAGCAGGATTTTTCACTGGCAATGTCGCTTCCAAACAAAAGAAGCAACAGCCCAGAGCAACTAAGGCGCGGCATCGGGAACCCACTGCCAGTGCTCTATGACTGCTGAGTGAGGTCACTGCTTGGTTCCAGCCAGAACTCTGGTGGGAACCCTGCAGTGCTGACGCTGAAGAAGGGGGTCTCAGGGACTGTCATTTCAGGTGCAACATCTCACTCATGGAGGGAAGGAAGATCATAGCCAAGAGTTCTTGAAGGAGCAGGAACAGCGATCTCTGGAGACATTAAAACAGATGAAGAAAACAACACAAAAACTAAAAAGGAAGAAATTTTAAAATATTAAAGAGAAAGGAAAAAGGTGTGATTTTTCAGATTTGCCTACATGTTCTGTGTTTATAATTATGTGAAAAATACACATTCTCGCTTCTCATTTACCTCTGTATCCCATCCCTTGGCATGGTACCTGGCACATTGCAGGACTTCATCAACTAACGTTTACTGAAAGAAGAGAGAGGAGCCAACGTGGGTGGCATGAGAGTAACAGTTAACAGTGGGCCTGGAATGATGAGACCTGGGCAGCTCTCCCACCCAGAGCAGAGGGTACAGGGCACACAGTGCCCCGGAGCTAGAAGGGAGGTGGCACGGCGATGATGGGAACAAAATTGAAAATAGTAGCTCTGGAGCAGACTCAGCAGAAAGGGCTTCTGTGACCTGGTGAGGAGGGCACTTTCAGGATAGAAAAACAAACTAACTTGGAAATGAAAGTACTGTAAAAGCTGCTGGGCTGTGGAGCAAATGTCCAGACATCAGTCTTTCAGAAGTGTATTTGCTGGCATTGTGAGGAAAACCTTAGCTTCTAGAGGATTCTAGAACATTCAGACTTCTGGGGAGGGTGTGAAAAAGAGAAACATGGAGATTATTCACTGTCATTAGTAGCAGCAGCAACATCTAGTAGGAGAAGTGACTAAGTGTCTCATAAGGCACATCAGCCTATATATATAGACCCAGATATGGTCACTCTTTGTCCCTTGGTCACTTGTAGTGACAATCTCAATTCAATGTCTTTCCTCTGGAGTCCGTATGCCCTTAAGCAAATCTGAGGACACTGGCCACTCAGAAGATATGGACACTGAAATGTGTGAGTCATCTATGAATACAGCCTACAACCAGTAACACTCAGAAAGAGTCCTCTCTAATCCTGGGCACACCCAGCCAAGGTCCCATGTCTCCCATCTCTCAACTTAGAAACAAAGTATAATCAAATACTCATGACAACTTAGGGCTAAGGGTGGGGAGAAAATGAGAGATGCAGGTAATAATGAGGTAGAACCAATGCTAAGCAACTGAAAGGGAGTATTTTAAATCAGTTCCAGGATTTCTAAGATAAAAAAGAGTTTCCTAGCATGTCCAGGTAGAGTAGTCGTTGGGTCTGCCAACTCTGGCTGACCACAGTCCACATATATCCCAAGGACCAGAGTTCCAGGACCAGGGCCAGGGAACACAACCAAGATGAACAATTAAATAAAAAAAATAAAAAAAAATGTTTTTTCCTCCTCTTCCTGCCTGCTTGCCTATTCACCTTTATTCCTACCTGCACCTTTCCCTAAAAAAAAAAAGAAAGAAAGAAAAGCTTCCAAGAGGTCAGGAGCAGAGAACACCAAGTAATGATTATCACTCATGTATTTGTGAGCCATGGGACTCATCAACAGGCTCTCAGGGCCCCAGAGCATTAATGTGAGAATCAGACAGCTAATTTACTTGATGAACATCTGCTGAGTTCCATGCAGCAGAGATTCCATTCCCAGGCCAGGCATAAAGGGATACACCATCAAGGGCTAGAGGGGTGTGACGCCAGGTGCCATCACGGCCTCAGACACCAGACTGAAGCACTAGGACAGGCAGAAGCCTGAAAACGAGGAAGAAAGGATAGAGCAGAAGCTGAGCACAGAGCAGAAGACAAGAAATGCGCAGTCTGTTATTAAAGTATTCTAAGTCACAAAGAACAGGGAGGAAGATGTGCCAGAGTTGCTTAGAACAATACTAGAAGGTACAAAAGAGCAAAGAGTCAACCAGAAATAAGGCAAAAACAAAGCCAGGCCCTCTGATTCAAGGGCAGGGCCTGATGGGAACAAGTCATTCCAGAAGTGGCAAACTGGAACCATTTATGTACCATTCCACATAGAGTTCTACTTTCCAGACGCTCCTCTCCTTCAGAGGATATCCAGAATCAATCTATCCATAAATAAAGCAAGTATAACAAACTTGGTTTTAAATTAGGAACATTAGATTAAAATAACTTCCTGGAGAACTTGCCAATTCAGCTGAGCTCTGGGACTGCCGACATGCCACACAGACACTGGATGTAACTGGCCAATTTTAGGGACCTCTGGATTTCAAGGGTTTCTCACATTTATCTTCATGGAAAAATTCTTATAAGTTAAGCTGTGTCACTAGCCCATCTCTGATTTGATAAATGAAGCAAATGAAGTTTCATGACACCAAGTAAAACACCAAATTCACACTGAGAGAGCCCTTAACCTCAGGACCACCTTCCAGTCCCGTCACCTTCCTTCCAGGGGTCTCCTGGGCTTTCTCAAGCAGCCCCGACTTTCGACAGCACAGCCTCAACCAACATGAAGCCCAGAAATTTCAACATTATTTTTTCGGAAAGTAAGTGGTACCATACAATACCTCCTCTCTTCCTCAGACTCATCTCCAAAAATCACATGAAACCAAGAGGAAGTCCATGTTTCTCAATAGTAATAAGGCTCCAGGTGTCAGGTAGCAGCAGCAGCAGCAGCTGAAAGTCGGTACCAACCCCCCCACCCCTGCCCTTCATGTCTCCCCGCACCATGGCTGTCCCAAACTCTGGCAAAAACACAAGCCTCAGAATCTCGAGTTTGCTCAGATGTGAGTCTCTCAGCAAAAGAATGACGAAAGAACCCAGCATTTCTACTCTGGAGGGCCTTAAAATCATAGTCCTGAATCATTACTCTTCTCATGAGTTACTAACCTAATCCCCTTCACACCGGAAAGAGCTGGAGGAAGCAGAAATAAAAGCAAGTGACTCTAGGTCCTGGATTTCATCTGCAAGAATAGCCGGCAACAGGTGCAGTGTCCGGTGAAATTCAGACTCTCAAAAGCCCTTTCACCTCCACAGCACAAAGAGCCCAAGCATCAAAACCTGACATTAGCAATGAGGTAGGTCCCTAGTACAGGTCACCTTCATGTTCTTGGTCAGGAGCAAATTTATTTAAAAAAAAATTTAAAAATTTCTAAGCAGACCACAAAATATTTCTCTGTTGATAATGTGACTTGTTTCAGAGTGCTTTGCACATTTTAAAATTAAATGTTGGTCATAATAAAACATGTTTTAATGCATAAGAACTACCATAGTGCCTGGCACACAGTAGGTGGGGAACATATATTTACTGAATGAATGAATGAATGAAACAAGCGGGTAAATAAAAAGCTGTATTCACAAATAAAGATAACCAAAATCTCACCTTCAGGAGCGTACATAAGAATTTTTTTTCCCATTTCTCCAAGGAAAGAACAAAAGGTTGGAATTAGAAGCCAAGAGCAAGGGACATCACAGATGAACATATCTGGAGGTGTATACCACCCATCCTCTGGCTGAAGCCCCTTGGAATAAATAGATCTACGTAGGGAATTCTCATTTGAAGAAGATCAAATGGAAGAAACAATCACAATCACTGAAGCAATTCACCTTTAGATTTTCCTTTCTTTCAATATGACATTTCATATAACATTTTCCGCCCATTATTACTACAGAATTTATAAAACATATCTCATATAATTTTTAACATTATGAAAATAATCCACTGATAATATGAATTATCTATGTTAGGAAAAATGTCCTGTGCTATATATACCACATATAAGAAAAATGTGAGTATGGATAGAATGGAATAAAGATTAAGCCAATTTATAGGTAATAAAAGCTGCAGGAGTAGAAGAAAACACGATAAACTTTAGCCTATATGCAGAGAATGTCTATAGGAATCTTACAGTAAGTAAAAAGAATAAGATCAGTGTGAGAACATCACAAATTTATGTAAGATAAAGGGCTTAAATAATGATATGAATTATAAAAATAAGATTCAGAGCACAGATAAGAATAAGTCATCAAAATTATCAAATGTCAGGGATCTCATAGTACAAAATAAATATAGAGTGTAATAATTTCACAAAATTACTATTTAATGAACAAATTAATGACACTCTTCGATTTTAATTAAATTCATAAATTCCTCTTTTGTTTAAAATTTAGGTATTCAAAGTAGAATTTCTCTCATCCCTCTAAAGAATCCTTAGATTTTTCATGTCATTTCTTCCAAGATCCAAAATAACTTCCACTATCTTTTAACTCTATGTAACAACCAAATGTCTTGAATATATTTCTTAGCGGAGACTCTATGTGCCTAGCTATAAATTTCCACAAACTTCAAGAAATAGTAATCTATTGAAGGTTTTTCTGTAAGTGAGATCTTTTCATTGATTCATTAACTCCTTCACAAGGCTATATCACTCACTATTGTTCAGGCATTGCAGCCACAAGGCAAATCTGTGAACAAAAACAAAATCTTGGTACCACACTTGCCCGAAGAAGACATACAGATGTCCAACAGACACATGAAAAAATGTTCATCATGTCTTATTTTTAGGAAAATGCAACTCAAAACAACAACGAGACATCATCTCATACACGTAAGAAAAGCTACTATCAAAAGACACGAAACAAGATTTGTAGAGCCCTTGTTGGTGGGAATGTAAATCAGTTTAGCCACTATGGAAAAGATTTCAAAAAATTAGAAAGAAAAATTCCACACAATCCACTTGGTTCACTTTTGTGTACTTACGAGAAACAAATTCCAAGACATAGACGCACCCCCATGTTCGATGCAGCGCTATATACACAACAGCCAAGAGTTGAAAACAACCTAGTTCCTGTCAGCAGATGAGTAGATAAAGATTTATATATACGCACATATATATGGCTATAACTTAGCAATTTTTTTAAAAAGATGAAATTCTGCCCTATACAAAGCATGGATAAACGGAGAGAGTATTATGCTTGGCTGAAATAAGCCAGACAGGAAGGACATTCACCATACAAATTCACTGACATGTGAAGGATAAAAGTCAAACCAATGAACAACAAAAAAGAAAAAAATATTCTTAGATTAAAAGAATAAAACAGTGGTTACCCAAAAGAAGAAGGAAGGAGGATGGGAAAGTCAGGCAAAAGGGGTCAATTGTACAGTGAAGAATGGAAAACAGATTTTCAGTGGCTAGCACACTGCAACACATGCAGATGGCAATATTCAGGGTTGTCCACTTGAAATCATGTTACTTCAATACAATTTTTACTTTTAAAGGAAAGGTGCAGGCAGGAATGAAGGCAAGTAGGCAGGTAGGCAGGAAGAGACAAAAGGAAGAAGCACTTTTATTTATATTTAGTTGTTTGCATGGATTGTTATCCTTAGCCCAGGATCTGGAACCCAGGACCTTAGGATATACGTGGGATTGCTCCCAGGGGGTACTAGACTGGTAGGCCACCAGAGCATGCCCTCAATACAAATTCTAAAAAACTTTTAAAAAGGAAAGAAAAGTCCTGGTCCATGCCCTTACAAAGATCACAGTCTGAAGAATTATCAACAACAAAGCACACAAAGCAATAGCATTGTGACAAGTGTGTTAAAGCAAGCAACAGGGCAGGTGGTCAGAGATGACAGGACGAGATCTACTTCAGATGCGCTGTCAGGACAGTCAGACATCCTGGAGAAGGTGCAGGTAATTCAATGTGCAAAACTGATAGAGTTGAGTTGAGGGGAAGGTATTCCAGGCAGAGGAAAGGGACTGCAAAGAGGTTGTTCCCAGAGCTTCAAGAAGCCCATGACACTAAGAGAAGAAGCACATTAAAAACATAGAAATGGCATCTCACCATGTGGTTCATCTAATGAAACTTTCCTTTACATACTTTCTCCTCTGTATGAATCCCTCCCCTTCCAACTCTCCTCCAACACCTCACAGGTCTCTCCTCTGGAAAACATTCTGTGATCCTCCAAGGAAGTGCAAAATCCCAGGAGGTAATTCCTCCTAATCTGCGGTGCCCAACACCACACCAAGTACACACCACACTACACCTCTCACCACACCACATTCAAATGCAATGGCTCAAAAGTGTGGGTGCAGGCACCTTGCCTTATATGTCCTTGTTTTCCAGAAGTCTATCATGGAACATGGCACCAGGAGATATGAAACAACTAATAAGTGAGTGAACAAACCAAGGAAGAAAAGGACAAATTAAATGGAAAAGCCGTGCCACCAACGCGAACTCCTTACTCAGACATACCATGGTTCTAGCTTGTTAACTCATCTATAATTTGGGGGCAGAATGATTTCTATCCCAATTATTTACATACAACAAACACTTTTGGGCAAATCTTGCATCATCAAGAAGAACAATTTTCACAGAGTATCATTAGCCATTGGCACCAATCCATTCACAGTTGACAAGCATGAATGAAGAGCTCAGACCCTTTACTAGGCTCTGAGGCTGACAGGGACCCTGTCCTAGAAGATCAGCAAAGCTAGTAACCAGAGCAAATAGCATTTACAAAGTATTGTTAATGACTGACAGAGTCTTCACATGTAACTACTTCCTCCATATTATTATTAAAAGAAAATTTTCAAAAGCTTTTTCAAAAGTTCCAAGGTCACCTAGAGGACAAAATCTGCTGCTCAGTAACTTTCACACTAATTCTTGGCTCAGTGAGTCATGTCTACATTTCCTTTCTACATAGGATGAACACAAAAGTAAACAAGTAATCGAGTCTTCTTTACCTGCGTGTAGTGCTTTGTTGTCTCCATGTGCGGAATCAAACGCCACTTCCATTTCTCGCTGGCTCAGTGTACCCTCCAAAAGTAGTCAAGATTCACAAACCAATCACACATGTTTTCTGAAGTCACAAAATCTAGGCTGGAGAATGTGCTTTGATGGAGTCACACTGAAAAGCAGGGCCAAATAGTATGGGAAAGGTGGAGAGAGGAGTCCCTCCCAACTGCCCTGACCAGAATGGTGACATTCCTGCCTCTGTGCACAGCCCAATCCTGGTCTGCTCAGGCTGGGTCTCTGCCAGGTGTGGAGCCTGTCGCCTTAAAATCCTGCCTTGTGACAGCACTTATCTGCCTAGAGAAGCCTTTCTAAAAACACCTCAGTTCAAATTGTTTAGAAGACAAAAGCCAGGTACTTCCTCGCTTCTCCATAGAAGTTCTTTACATACAAGTCAAATGGG
>RJWH01000622.1:0-99534 GCA_004363575.1 Solenodon paradoxus | reverse complement strand
TCTTCAATCAGCACGAAAATATAGACTGAAATGCAAACTGCATCATTTCTCTGTCCACCACCACACATGCTCACTTCACTCCATCTGTCCTCATTCAAGTCTTCCCGAGGCCAGGCTCAGCCACAACGGGCCTGCACACTGGCTCTGCCCTCAGCCAAGGCATCTAGTAAGCATGGACTTGAATGCAGCTTCCTTGAGGGGGGCCTCCCCTCACCACTGCTGCCTCCTCAGGATACACAGACACTCAGCAAACCAGCTCCCTCCGCAGCTAAACCACCGTGTATGTTCTGCAGTCCGATAGCTGTTTCTTCTACAACCTACACGTTCCAGAGGCCTGACACCACAAGCGATACTCAGTACGGTCCCTGAAATAAGGAGCATTCGGGAGAGTTCTTCTTTCAAATTATTGTCTGTAAACATATTCTTCATGGTCGTTTGCTGTAATTACTAAGCTCTAAAGACACAAACATTCATTGTAAAGTACCATCTTCATCAGGGGTTATAATAATGCAGAGAGGCCATGAACACAGACAAGAAAAAATCAGATATGCTCACTAACCTCCAACAGAAATCTGCATCTCCTTCCATTACAAAGGTAGGTTACAAAACACACTGTTAGTAGCACCTTTGACTGTATCACCAGAAAAAAAAAAAATCACAGCTATTTTCACATCACTTTACAGCTGCAAAGTCATTTAACTCCTCATTACCTGAGAACAGCATAACAGCAATTGTATCCACTACTGGATCCTATCACTCAATGCACTAATAAGAAACAAGTATTACTTTATGACAGGCTTTTTAAGTACTTTGTAACTGAATTTCAGCATAATTGGTTTTTTCTTTATAATGTCATATACTTTATCATATGTATTTAAGAACATTTGTCTGGAATCATCAAACTTCAAAAGGTGTGCACAGGTAAACAAAGAAACATACATGCACACACACGCACACACATACACACAGCAGGGAGTGATGAGGATAAAGAACAAAAACTATAAGCCACATCATTATCATAAAATGTAAACATTTAAGTTACCAAGAAACACTTACTCTTTGGATGAAAAATATTTTTGTGTCTAATGTACTGAACATTTTCCATGGATTAAACCTATTTTTACTCACTGGGGAAAGAAAAAATATCCCTAAAAGATAAACCAAAATTAAAAAAATTAAATAAGTTTTTTATAATAAATAAAAATACTCATTTTGGTATAAAATAATCATGAAAGGAGAAATTCTCAAGGGACATTTATAAGTTTATTCATTACTGTACAGTTCAATAATTAGAAAATGATGACATTTCTCCCAATGATTTCCAGAAAACTCATCTTTGAGCTTCAAAGCCCTTGTGATGTGCAAAGTGAGGGAACAGCAGGCAGGTAGGGTTACAAAGTATATTACACTCCTATCTGTACCAGGTGGATTTTTCTTTTTTTTTAAAGGAAAGGTGCAAGCAGATATGAAGGTAAGCAGAGGCACGAAAACAGGAAGAAAGAGGAGGAGGAAGTACTTTATTTTATTTAGTTGTTCATCTCTGTTGCTCCCACTGGCCACAGGAGGCAAACTGGGGTCCTTGGGAGGTATGTGGACTGTACCCAACAGCCTCTCCGCCAGGGCCCACCTGTATCAGGTGTTTGCATAATTACGACCTAACAGAGATTTACCCCACCTTATTTCTGTAACAGCTCTGAGGATGTGTGCACATACTCACAGGAGTAACAGTAATCATTAATACCTTACTCTGAGTTGTTTTGATCAGCAACCACTAATAGCCAACAAAAAGGGAACAGTGGCTAAGAAGGGAGACGCCAGGTTTGGATGGAGATAGTCAGCAGACAACATCTAGGGGCTTGGTCAACAGAAAAACACTCACAGACGGCCCCCAAATGAAATTCCACAGAGCCTCAGTGGTAGCCAGCAGGCCCCAGTTGTATCATTAGGATTGATCTGGAAGAGTAAATACTACAGCTTTTCTCTCACACAAATTAAGACAGTTTTGGCCCACTTCAGCATAGCAGCTCCAGTTATATTAAGGAGCTTTTTCACTCTCCCACTAAAAGGAAAACAACAGGAAAGCCATGATCCCCACAGCACTGCCCTCTTCTTCCCCCTCTCAGCAGCCCTCTTCCCCAACCCTTGCCTGTCACACTCAAATGTAAGGCTCTAAGCCTGTTGTAATGAACAGGTACTTGTCACCACTCTCAGAATACAGGTATCCTTCACTTTCTTAAAAGTTCTCATTACACCGCTTCACCTTTAGTACTTGTTCTTGCTAACTAAATGAAATCCAAACTAAGGAGTTTTTAGCTTCTTTATACCACTTGGTCTCAGGAAAGATTTCATAGAACTACTCTACTTTCATCTATCAGGGGGAACCTGTATTAACAAGCCCCTAATCTTTACACAGTAAATACAAAACCAAAATCCTTCAGGAAATCCACATACTCCACCACTCTAACCAGAGTATTTCCCAGAAATCTGTGCAAACATTCCTTGTCAGACACAAATCCACCCAGCAACCATGAACCGCCCAAGGAGGTCTGAAGAAAAGTGAACAAGGTTTCCTTCAGGTCCCAGTAGCCCAGAGAAGAGAAAAGAATACTGAGTTTGGGCCCACCGCTTCATCCTTAAAAAAAAGGCATCTTCTCCGCTCTGACCTGAGTAACGTCTACAATAAGGCAAAGGAAATGGATTAGATGGCCATTTAAAGCATCTTTCATCTCTGACTGGAAGTATGTGTTGCCACAGCAGTCATTCACGGTTATAAGTGAGAGGTAACCACCTCTGAAAATGGTTTCTATGGTAGGAAATGCTGGAAAAGACCCCTGTGGCCGGAAGGTCCCCTCGCACCCAGCATTCAGTCAGAATATCCAGGTCCTTACATTTGGACTTCATTTGTATTTCTCTACTTGTAGAGTAAATATACCACAGTGTGTGAAACGACCAACAGAAAATATTCTCATAACCACCAGAAATACAGAAAGCATGTAGCTGTCATCAGAGGAGGAACTTGTCTCAAAATAATTCAGCTACTGACAAATTAACATGCATGATCAAATAAATGATTTCTAAAACAGCAAAGTTTGTCAGACCTGATAGAAGGGACAGGAAATGTGGGATGACCACACCTAACTGCAGTAAGAAATGGATGCTAAAAAAAAAAAACTACTAAAAAATTCCTACACACGGAAGTTTATGTGATTGCCAAAAAAGTCATACTTTGCAGCATTTTCTAGACTGTTGACAAAATTTTTCAACGAAACGATTTCCAAAATAATCCATTCATTACATATTCTTCAATTTTTATCAAATTAATAAATGCATATATTTGGTTTAATTAAGTAAGACTATGATGGCTCCAGTCCTACTTCCAAGGGGTCACTCCCTTCAACCTATTATAATCTACTTGCTCTGATGCTTGTTTATGCAGCTCTAACAACACTACACTTATATTGTATCTCCTGATGGTAAGTCAGTCATTACTTACAGAAATGAGTTCACGTAATTAAGGATATATCTCTCTTATATCTACTCTTCAGTCTCTACATACTTTTTTTGTTTGTTTATGATATCCCAAGATCTCTTTTTCATTCACTGACTCAAATTTTTGCTCATATTCTTTCTTGTTTGAAAGATGCAATGATTTTCCTACTTCTCCCAGGATATGTATTATATTATATATCATTTTCCTCTGTTACCTCTAGGTTCTTTTCTCTGTTGTTTGGGTATAGGTTTAATAATGGGGGCTCTCTCCAACATCTGACCCCTGTAAGCCCCTCAACTTTCAAAATGAGACAGTCGAACATTCAAGTTTTATGAGGTTGGGAGTCACCTGCCAACTGGCGAGCTCAAACAGGTGATCCATTTCTGTGCTTCAACTATATACTATACTCAAAATAAAAACGCTCTCTGATTTGGAGCTGGTACCGTTTCAGCAATTCTCGGTTTCACAGTCCTGCAATCCCCTAATCTTCCTGATGCTAAAGCAAATCCTCATCATCCTCTCTGGCCCAGGGATCCTAAGTGCAAGTGCAATTTATACAGAGAATCTATAAATCTCCCTTCTCCTGTGGAGACGGGGAAGAAGGATAAGGTCTGGGAACCAGAGTCCACTGTTGACAGACTCAACCAAACTCTCAGTTTTAAGTCTCAAACTTCTACCACTTTTTTCTGACCCAACCTCAGACATACTGGCAACTCTAATTCAGGGGACTGGCAAAGTCTGGGAGATGCCATGATCCCTTATCCTGGTTCCCTCAATATTTACCACTCTGCCACGAACTTCCAACACATGAGCCATAGCTACCTTATCGTCACTCCTCTTTGGCCACATGACTTTACTCCATTCTTGTTCTTCTCTTGTAATTATAGTGGCATCAGGACAGTAAGCAGTGATAAATACATACGTCATCACTTTTAATTACAGGTTCTGCTCTCTACAGTTTATCTTTGAGACCACCCCTGAAGGGATCTCATCACCAGGAGTCAAGTATTGGTTTCACATGGTGGTAGTGTGCAGGTAAGATTTGGTTCTAACCATCTGGAACTCAAAAAACAATCTTACTGCGTATTTTATGGTCAAAACCAGACTTTGTACATTAACATTTGTACAACCAGATGTAACTGTTAGTTCCTTGTTCTCTTCACATTTAAATCCATTTTGGAATTTGAATTCAATATTTACAATACAATACACAAGTGATTTCAAATGTTCTGAAATCTGACAACATACACTTTATCTCTGAAACATATGCAAAAACAAACACAGAAATCCAAAGTTCATCTCTATTTACTAAAGAAAAAAATTTACAACTGTGTTACGAATATTAATAATGAGAGAAAAACAGCCAACATAGCTATTCCTAGGACACGAAAGCTCAGGGTCTCATGATCAATAGAGAGGGTTTCCTGTAAGTTTTAAAAACACAGAACAATTCCCATCTTGGCTGAAAGGAGCATGTATGTTTATGACAGTAACATTCTAAAATACAGAAATACAGTTCAAGTAAAAATAAAGGTAATTACTACTAAGTGACTTCAAACACAAATATTAACATCGTACTCCATGGATTCTGATCCAAGAATACTTAATACCCCCTACATTCAAAACAAAATATCTCAAAATTTTATTTCCTTGTTCTTTTCTATTCATTTGAGTGGGAAGATTGTTGTTCTCTCATTCAAGTGGTAATAAGTTTGTCAATAAAATAACCAATTAGTCTTGATAAAAGAAATGGAGGTGAATGATATTTTAATATTTACAGATAATATTCACAGTATTTAATCCACAATTTACCTGGTGGTCATGACAATTTAACAGCCTACTGAAGGAAGTATAATCGATTCAATCACCAAATTTACAAATTAGCAAGGTGCTTCATAATTACACAGGTCTTCATTACTAAAATGTGAGAATTAGACTTTGAATTGCTAAGCAAGCCAAAATATTGGCACTCTCTACATTTAAACAGAATTTATCTTTGATAATGATCAAAATCCAATCCTCCCAAGACATTTTCCTATGTCCTAAGTCTATTCTACTCATTAATCCTTCATACAAGTCCCTGTGTGTCAAGCACTGTTCAAGGCAGTGACATAAAATAATCCATGAAATCCTTTTCCTTTTTCCAACCCTCTGCCACCAAGATAATGGTTTCAGTTAATGGGTTCCTGTGTGCATAACATTTCTGCATGTTTCTTTAATACTCAGCACCTACAACAACAAGATAGAAGTCCTACGTGATGACTCACAATGTTGAGTGTGGTGGCCTGATATGAATTTCTGACCCACCAGGTCATCTGCAGAATAATCATGGACCCTGGGGGATTCGCTGCTACAGGTCCCAGGTAAGAGATGGCTAATCCTGTACACACGCAGTAGGTGCTCACCAAAGGCGGAGTCTCACTCAAGGGAGTCACAAAAGTCACCTATTGGACAAATATCCAACTAAAGTCTTCACAGAGCAAACAGAAACAGTCAAACACCAAACAGAGGCCCACACTAAGCTAAGCAACAAAAACCAGATTCCATTCTAAAAACTATACAGTTTCTTAGACTTTGTTATAATAAGGTGACTTTGGAGTACTTATTATGGTTATTATTTGCTTGAAGTTAGAGACAAAACAGCAAGACGCACTACAGTGTAGTACAGTTCCAGCACCTCAGCCTGTGCCGCGTTGCATGTGACTGAACCACCCTGTGTCTTGGTTTCCTGACTTTAAAATGAGGATGACAATAGAAATAATGCCTCTTCTATAGGGTTGTTGTTGGAATTAAATGAATGCACACATGTGTCTATGCATATATATATATATATATATATATATATAGGTGTGTACAAACACATAGGCACACATGTGTCTATGTCAATAAATAATAACTGGTGGAATGTGAATAGACAAAGCAAAGGAACAGATGGAATAAAACCAACCATTAGACACTTGCAATAGAATGAGGTTACCACTAGGGAATGGGACGGTGAAGTGGAGGGGGAAGGAGGGCAAGTGGTGGCGGAGCCCACCGGACAGTGGTGAAGGACACTTGGTGATTTGGTGGAGGGCAGGGTGTGTTGGCATATATCTGAGGAACAGGGAAACTGCACATGCATGAGTTCATTTTAATGTGTAAAATCAAAGTTACTGCAATAAAAAATTTTAATAAAAACAATACTGTAGGGGAGATATGGTTGGAACAAATGAATAAATAGATCGAGAGATAACAGAAAAAGTTAAATTGTGGGTAGCATAGGAAACATGCAAATCCAATAAGCCACTCTTTTCACTGCAATGCTTCTTTTCCATCAAATTAGTCTATGTGGTGTTGCAGGTGAGAGTAGAGCAAACACAAAACATGTGCAGATGTGGTTAATATGATGAGATAATTTGAAATTATCAGCTGACTCCAAACCATCTCTGCCCACACAGCCACTGGAGCACAGTAAGCTTACCTGACTGTTTTCCACTCTGTCCCCATTAGTAAAAAAAAGCCCATAAGTGAATCTGGTAAATAAAGCAGAAATAGAACCTCAGAAGTGGGAAAGTATCTAACAGATTTGAAAAAGCTGACTTCAGTGAATGTTCCCAGTAGTAAATGAGGCTTATGCAAGTTTCTCATCAACCTGATGTTCATATTTCACACCACGGCTGAAAGGGAGGGTGGAAAAACAGTGAGTGACACTAATTTGTGTTTTATGAATGTCTTGACACGAGTTCGTTTTGATGAGCGTTTCCACATGGGAAACTGTTCTCCGCTGCAGAGAACCTCGTGGTTTGCGCAGGGCCTCACTCGCCGGTGCTTCCCTTGCTCCCTACACTGAATTTCAGGCAGAATGTCCCACTGTGGATTCTGAGCACCAGGCATATGCCAAGCAATTTCATGGCCGGAAACACAGGTCAGAGTCCGCCAGGCAGCATTGATAACCCAGGCTGAAAGATGCTCTCGTTCTCTCCCTCAACCACGTGCAGAAAGTCAAGAGCAGATGCTGCCACAGGGAAGAGAAGGCAGTGACAACAACAAAAGCAAGAGCCTCTAACAATATTAGCCAAACACTTAACTCATTTCATCGTCTCAGCAACTCTACAGGTCCATTCGAATAGAGTGGAATCATTATTTTTCCTCGACTTAGACCTCAGAATGTGCTTTTTTTTAATTTAGCAACTTATAGGAAAACTTACAGGCTGTCTTATTACAGAAATAATGATGGGAAGACAGAAGCAGAAGGGTATCAGTAAATCAAGGTCCCCTTGAGGAACAAAATACAACTACATGGCTCATAAAACAAATAATTGAAATCATTTTATAAACAGATCCTTCAGTGTCAAGGTCTCTGGCGAAAGAAAACATATAAGGACAGAAACGGGTTGGCCCAAAGCCAGTACTTGCAAGGGAAACACCAGGACCATGACTGAATAGCCTCACAGACAGACACACTTGGGCCCATGACATTGAAAGACTGAAATAAATTTGACTTAATTTAGAAAAATATCAAAGAATAATGAAGAAAAATCCTCATTAAGTATCATAAATTTCGCCTTGATTCAAAAAAGTTCTCTTTATCATTATTTTCAATGGACATTACAAAGGAATTAAATTAAATAGCACCATATTCCTTGGTATCTTCTGAATAGACCTAGAGGCATGAGAAAGGAGAAATCTACTCAAGGGATTTTTTTCCTTAGAGAACTGAGTGAGCCAGAGAAGTCAGGGCAGCACTAATACCAGAATTACTATGCAGTCTCAAGAGTCAGATATTTTCAGTGTAAGTTACAGAGTATAAAAACATCCTCCAGGGGCAGCCTAAGCCCCAGATGGAACTCTGGAAAGAGATCATAGGTCATAAAACAGCAAAGGATAAGGACTTGAGGTTTCTCAAAAGAAAATAATCCCATCTGGAAGTTATTTCCAGAAAGGGAAAGGAAGAACAAACCCAGAAAGAAAGTTCATGTTAAGAATTACTGACTGTGAGAGTCAAAATCCATATACAACTATGGAGAAAGTACCATGAGACATGATCAAATATAAGGAGTTTTCTTCACAGGAAAATCTGAGGACCACTTCACAAAAATCAATTTATGAAAAAAAAAGGTAAGAGTAGGTACTCTCCTTATATTACAATAATTTAATAACTTACCATAATACAAGAATCACTTAAATTTGTTGCTAATATAAGATACATCACCAGAGAACTTCTTATTTTTAAAATATGATTTTAAAAGAACATGTCTATTTTCAAAGTATGGCTTTATACATTACAATAAAGGTTACAAAGTGAGAATTCTATTAGTTTAAGTAAGTTGTATCAGTAATGAGATGTCTTTCTCGTTATCATTCACTGTTCTAGTGTGAGAAAAATTTGCATCCAATGTTTATAAAGGGACAGAGCACTTCATACAAATGCAGCAGAATTCCTGTGTACTAACTCCTTTTGGCCTTATCTCATTTACCAATTCATTTCTTTCCCTCACTGTCCTCACTGTATTTTTGCTGATTTTTTTTTTTTTTTTTTTTTTTTTTCCAAATTCTAACTCTTATCTTGCTCTTTAAGCATCTGGAACATGATAAGGTATAAGTCTTACTATAAGACCAGACTGATAACTCAGATGTATCCTCATTCATGAAACAGAAGCAATGAGGTATTGCCCACAGAATGACTGCTGGGAGTAAAAGAAACCATGTATTTGAAAAGTCCCAGCACATAAGCTTAATTTTCTGCCTCCTTCTACTCTTTCTGGAAATACAACCTCATAAGAAAATTAATTTTCCTCATGTGCTTTGGATTCAGCAAGCAAGCAATTAGTTCACACATTGCTAACTTTTATGGTATCACTAACCGGTTACAATTTTAAAAGGTTAATGTATATTCAGATACTTCCTCTAAAAAACATTGACTTTGGCTAAGACTCCTGGACCCATACATTACATGAAGTAAAAGTTTAACAATTTATGTTGAATTTTAAATGAGGGTTATGTAAATAAAGATGCTGCTAACAAAGGGACTGGTATACTAATATATTTACCTAGACTTCTAATTTCCGATGTTTTCTTTTAACAACACCCCATTTCCCAACTCAGATGGCACCCCAATGACCCATTCTACACAAACTACATGCATGACCACCATGGGTTAGTAAAAACCATCAACTGCCACTATGTTCAAATAAAAGTCAGTGCTTGTCTATCCATTTTTTAAATACAACAATGACAGAGAAGGCAGTGAAGGGTGAAACACTTGGAGACTAGACAGTGAGATCCCTCCGCTGTCTCTTCCATTTTGGAGGCAGGAGTGTGTGGGGCGCAGATGAGGTCAGGATGGAAGCCAGAAGCCACTAACTCAAGATGAGCTTCCATGGCACACGGCGTTTTCAAGTGTCACATGGTAGACACAACTCTCCCACAAGGATTCTAATGAAGACAAAGTGTCTTTTTCAGACAGAGCCCTACAATGCCAAGCTGCCACCTTCAGGTATGAAGTCGTCTATGGCATGAAGGCATCAGGCCAGAGTGGCAAAGAGAGCTGAATCCCACCAGTGCAGTGACTCCAAGATAAAAAAATCGTTTTTTGTTTTCCACAAAGGCACAGCCCACAAAGTAATCGCTATCAGGATGCTTCTTCCCAGAGGGGCACCTTTGTCCATCAGTCCACCCTGAAGGACTGCTTTGGCCTAATATTCATAAAGACACAATATTATCACCCAACAGCAGCCCTGACGTGTATATACACTAAACTCACCATTACCCTGATACCTCCTTTATCCAGAGGCCCCAAGGTGATTGCTATGAAAACAGGCACCAGGGTCTGGAATGGCCCTGCCCAAACACATCAGGACCTCATTCAGTTCCCACACCCCTGCCCTCAGCTATCACACCAAACACCAAACCTTCCCCTGTTCCCCCACATCCTGCTCACACCCCTGCTGGTCCTAGAACAGTGCCCTGACCCACTGACCCTGCCAGGTCTTGGAGGAAAACCATAAAGCTGCAGGAAGGAAAAGACTCTACAGAGGAGGGCAAGGCCACCCACCCTGCTTCCTGACCCGGAGGGGTGAACTGGTAGAGGCATTTTCTCAACAAACAATGTTAAAAAAGGTGATTACTTCCAGCGGTACTTTGAGTGCCTGTATTGTCTCTGAACTACCATTAAATAGCAAATAGGGTTCTGCAAACCCAGTTGTGTACCAAAGTTTCAAACAAGCAAATTATTTTATAGCACCTAAGTGCCCAGGTGTGGGACCCTAATCCGTGTCTCTAAATTTCAGGCAAGGCTCCCAACCTCACCAAATCTGCTTCCTATCTATGCTTAAAATTGTATGGGGGTGGGGGGACCTAGGAAAAGGAAGGGAGGGAGGAAGGATATAAAATATCTTCCTCCAAGTCCATCATGAGTACAACATGAAAGCATTTGGCACAGAGTAAGCACTGAGAATACTGGTCACCATTACAGGCAAGAATCCTCATCTACAATGCCAGATCTGACAAGTTCTGAAAACCAAAGCTTTTCATAACCCATTTGACCTGAATTGATCTGTGACTATTTATAACCTTGTTTTGTATCCATTTAGTGTGAATACTAATAGATTTTACTGCAGAAATATTAATAAATTTAATTTTAGGGTGCTGTCACAAACTCCCCTAGAGATGCTATATAATATACGGTATATGCACTGTAAGTTCTCTTAAAAAAATCATGAATTCTGAAACACATCTGATTCGGGGGTCCAGGATAAGGGATTGAAAGTATGTCAACATCCTCCCTAAATTTTAGGGAGTGACAGTCGGCTGGATCAACTCAAGGAGAGTGTCACATGCTGGATTTCAAGTACTTTCCCAGTGACCAGCTGGTGGACTCCGTGAGCAGCAGCGGCTCAGCCCTGGGACATGTCAGAGTCAGGGTCCAGGCTCTAAGCTGGCCAGGCAGCAGGTGGGGAAGGAATGAACTGAAAGACCGAGCAGAGAGAGACATGGAAGCCAAGTCTGTACAGTATTTCACTTCTGGACATTCCCATGACTTGTTTAGTCACTTTTTTTCTAGCTTTTCAAAATGAATCTAGTTTTCATTCCCAACCCTGGCTCCCTCTAGTCTGGGCACACTGCCATTGAATCACAAGGGCCACTCAAAGCTATTTTGTTTTGTTTTTTAAACTATTAAAAACGTTAAGCTAAATAAGTGAATACTCTCAGTCCCCCCTCACTGAACCCTTCCCTACCCTTACCATCCATTAAACAACACTACTGTTATTTCAAAGACACTCTACTCTTAGTGGATTAAATATATAACATGTATATTATAAATGAGAAATACGAGTTGTAGTGACACAGCAGCATGAGGAAAGTGGAAAACTTTAAGAACTGAATCAAGTGAATGCTTCTCTTTATGATACCGCCCAGAAGTGCTGCCTTAAGTAAAGCCTTTTTGAGGTTCTCTATTCTGGTCCTCTTTCTGAAGCCACCTCCTCCCTATGAGATAGAGGGAACACAGGACCAAAGGGATAAGTATACCCCGAGTCCATGTAAACATTTCTAAAGCGCTCTCTAGGAAACCAGGATCCTGACATCTCCGCCCAAATGAGCCCTGAGTGATTCCTGAAGGTGGATCACAGCACTGTTTGCCAGTGGCATAGGGAAGGAGGTCAGGGAAAATAGAGGGTAAGTCTATGACAGCTCTCCTCTTGCCACCATGTTCCATCACAGAACTCAGGAATTAGAGAATTCTGAATTCAAAACCAAGCCACCAAATTACTGTAAAAGTACATCTGTCAGCAAGCCTTGGTGGAACAGTGGTTGGGTCCAGCTGAGTGTAGTCCACATACATCCCAAGAACCCGGATTCACATCCCAAGGCGGGGAGGGGCACAACCAAGATGAATTAAGTGAAAATACATAAATGCTCCTTCCTGCCTACCTGCCTACTCGCCTTCATTTCAACCTGCACCTTTCCTTTAAAAATAGAAATTAAAAGTACATTTATTATTATCAATTTTCTTCTTTGGGTACCAAAAATCCAGTCCTGTCTCCTTTCCCCCTCAGTTTCAGCTCAGTGATTGGCTGCCTCACCACCAATCATCTTTCTGAACCTCCCTCGATCTAGACAAAACTGTGGGACTCAGCAGCAGCCCTTGGGACATCTAAAGGAACCATGACTACAAGCTCAGGGTCACAGGCTTTGAAAAGAAAACTGCTGGTTGCTTTTACTTCCTCTCTTTTCCCTTTCCTTGGACAGCATGTGCACTCAGAATTGAGGGACCAGCCTCAGCCAAGAAGAACAACAACACTGTGGAACAGAAGAAGAAAGTAGGAGCAGGATCCCTGAGACACTACATGGATCACAGTCCCCACTGCCTCCTACCAACTCTTAGCTACAAGGTCTGAGAAAAATCCACTCTAATCTTATGTGAAGCACAGAATTCTGAGGTTTCTTTGCTAAACCAGTTTAGCCTCTCTCTAACACATGTGCAAATAATCTAAGTAACCCAGTTATAAATTAGATTTTGAGGTGAATATGCCTAAAGAACATGATGTGAGCCAACAATGGGGATCCCAGATGAAAGAATAAAGTACCAAGCTTTACTGGAAAGGGAAGAGAGATTCTGTAAGGATGCAATCTTTTTTTTTTTTTTTTCAAAATCATACCTGAAAAATGTGCCAAATATATAGTTGAAGGTACAAGAAAAAGTTTCATGTGAGAACTAATCATAATATCTAAAGATCTATAAAATGACCTGAAAATGCTCAGTATCTATCCTAGAATATCTCATTAAACATATAAAAAGCAAAAACGAAAGTATAGATATACGTAAGAAATAAAGACACGAATTGTGTTTGATATGATGCAACCTATTTTACATGCTTTTTTAAAAAGACTGGAAAGACTACACCCACAATTAAAATAAGTATTTGTGTGGGAGTAATAGCTAATACTTATTGAGTATCTCTATGTACCAAAGTGCTTTACACATAATTCATCTAATTTTTACAACACAAGGAAATAGGTGCTATAATTACCATGATTACTGATAAGAAACTGAATCATACAATAAGTAAGCAAGTTACCAAAGTTCACACAACCAATAGGTAGCCATGCTTAGATTCAAAATCTCATTCTCTGTCTCTGAACTATTCCCTATAATACAGTATTGCTACAGGGAATGCTAAGAGAAATTTTTAATCTCATAGGATTTTCTTATTCTGCTTTTTAAATATTGAGTAAAATAACATGCTATACTTGATATCTAATCCAATTTAGACATAAAATGCTTACCCCAGATTCCATCATATAATCTATAATACCAACAATAATACTGCTTGTAAGAATTCAAGTTATGGAATATTTGAGATGGTCATCAGACCAATGCAGACAAACTGGAACTGCAGCAATGCAAACAGAGGTAAGAGAACACAACCCTTCACTAGCAGAGCTCTGAAAATTAAGCATTAACAATTTGGTTCTCTGGAGTTCACAAAGCCATCAGTGTGAGATCATCTAGTTCACACTCCTTAACTTACAAAGAAATAAATTAATTGTGCAGAGAGGTGGAGTGATTTATTCAAGGTCACAAAGCTGGTTATTTGCAGAGCCAAAACTGGAACCTAACTCCTCTCTGAGACTAAGGTATGCTCTTTTTGTTAACAGGGCACCCAAGTTTTCTAGAATTTATCAACAAAAGTAGTTATTTTAAATTAAGTTCCATAAACAATGAAGAACTGTTGGGGCTAACTTTCTACTTCCCCAAACCCTGCTTTAGAGAAAGCTGTACCCTGCCTTGTCACATTACTAAAATAGACCTCCATCTAAGAGGTCTTTCGTTTTCAGAAAGGCTTTGGAAGGGCGGGAGGGAGGGAGGGAGGGAACCAAAAGACGTAACGAAGTGAAGTATTAGTATCCTTCTTTACAAGACCCTTACCTGGGCATTTCAGAGTGCTTAATCTAAAAAAAGCTTCCTTCTGCCAGAATTTATCTTATAAAAACTATCACTATCACTTCACTAAGTAGGCATTATCATACCGAATAAAATTTAACATGTTCCCATAAAGAACAGTCTTGGAAAAGAAAAGGTAGTTGACAACCTTACACTAAGAGATATCTACACTATATCTCATTTATGTCTGACTAAAGAAAACATCAAGTGGTCTGCCAAACAGTATTTGGGAAACACAGTGAAGGCTGACATGGAACTAATCAATCAATACAATCAAGACTGAACTGATATTTGTCCCTGGAATTACATATTTGTTGAAAGCAACAAGAAACACAATTTGTTTATTCACTCAAAATACATTAATCAGGTCTATCTCATTTGCCAGAAACTGTTTTAAACACTACAGATTCAACTGAGACAAAACCCTGCCCTCATGGAGCTTACATTCTAGTAGAGGCACACACCAGCGATCAAACAAGAAAATGGTACAGTGCCTGCTACCTGCTGTGAAGGAAAATGAAGCCAGTAAAGTGGGTGGAGTGTGAAGAGGGTAGGGTTTGAAGTTTTAAGAGGGTGGTAGGTTGTGAAGAGGAGGAAGTCAGCTAAGTGGTAACCTGAGGGAAGAGCATAATTGCAAAGGTCCTGATGACAAATGTGAGCAGTCATAGCAGGTCACTGTCAGGTCATAAGCTTTAATTACAAGTAAAATGGGAGGGAAGTCACTGTAGAATTATGAACTTAGAGTTACATGATCTACTTGTTTTTAAAAGACTCACTCTGTTACTGGCTGAGATATGCCTTAGTTGGACAAGAGCACAAGGAAGGAGACCAACAAGGAGACAACCGCAGAAATTCAGACAAGAACGACAGAAGCCTAACCCAGGGCGGTGGAGTGCAGGTGGTAAAATATGACCATGTCCTATACAGACAGTATTTGGAAACAAAGACAACAGGATTTACTGATGGACTTGATGTATTATGATAGAAAGAAAGGACTACAAGGATGACTCGAGAACTTTCAGCCCAAGAAATTATCAGAATCAGATTGCCTATATAAGAAATGGCTGTGAATCAGCTTTGACTTGAGAGGAGATCAGGAATTGTGCTTTGAACATACAAATGGAGATGTCATGTCAGCAATGGAAATGCAAGCATGCAGTTTAGTGGGGAAAGTCTGGGCCATAGAAAGAAATTTGAGTACAGCATTTAGATGCCATTTTACCCAGGAGTCTGGGGAGATGACAAAGGTAGAGAGCGGTGATAAAGAGAAAACCCAAGGATGGTGCCTTGGGCTCTCCAACTTTAAGAGGAAGAGAATCAGAAAGAAACCAGGAGTGTGTGACATATCCTAGAAGCCAAGTGATGAAAGTGTTTAATGGAAAAGAGAATGACCAACTGAGTTGATACCACAGAGAGATCATTTAAGAAGAGGGTTGAAACTGACAGTGAATTTAGCAACATGGACTTTCCAGTAGCTCTGCTGAGACTAGTTTCACTTGAATGGTAGAGCTGTGCCCATTTAGTAGTTTCAAGAGAGAATGAAAGGGGAGAAATTGTAATGGTGCAAACAGTAAAGTCTTGAGGAATTCTTGCACAAAGCGGAAAAGAGAAATGCTGTGAAAGGCTGAAGAGAAAGGTGAAATCAAGAATGAAGTTTTTTTCAGAAGAAAAGTACAGGATATTCATATGCTGACGGGAAAGATCTTCTAGCGAGGGAAACAGCAGGGATACAGAAGAGAGAGGGGAAGATGACCTTGAGTAAGGAAGAAAGGATGGGATATCATTACACAAGTGGAGCAACCTTGGGCAGCTGGTTTGAGATTTATGTGGTGTCAGACCTTGAGGATTCCTGTTTGGTCTATTTTCAGTTTCTTAGGAAAAAAGTAAGCAAAGTCATCAGCTAAGAGTCAGGATGGAGCGGAAGGTGCAAATGTTTCAGGAGAGTGGAGACTGTGAAATAAACACCCAGGACAGTGGAAGAGTGACTGCCAAGCACCCTGAAAGTCTCACATGTGATCATGAGTTCCACTGAGGCAAGGATTACAGTTGTGTGCTCTCTCCCTCCATGTCCTCTGCATGGGAGCTGGTGGAGAGTATATAGAGAGGTAACCAGGGGTGGAGTTGGATACTCTGTGATGAAGCAAGATAAGCAAGGGGATAGAAGGCATGAGCCAAAGAGTGATTATGGACCAAGGGATCTCAACAAAGAGAAAAAAAGGACAGGAAGGGATGGGTGACAGCATAGTGATAAGAGGACTGATGGAGTATAGAACCCAGTGGAGTCAGAGATTACTGGAGTTACAATGAAAGAATGAAATTAGAAGTGTAAGATATTAGGCAGATATTAGTCATTGGAGGGACTACGATCATAAGTGATGACACAGTTTGGCCAGGACATAGTCACTGAAGTGAGAAACGATATCACTAGGAAGAACAGTTGAAGAAACTGAAGGTAGAGAACTGGAAGGATCACCTGTTTACCTTGAAGTCACTAAAACAAGAGAAACGTTTTAGAGAAAGTGATACTGAATCAGGGCCTAAAATCACTTACAAAAATGAGAGGAGAGATGGGATGGAGTGAGGTCTCAACAACGGGGTTTAGCTGGTGATGCAATTCAAACATGTGAGATTTAATCTGAGGGCTCTGCTCCACATAAGAAATCATGAGCAGGAGGAACACTGCCTCATCTCCATGGCTGAAAGAGAGGAGGAACAGGAGGGTCACCTAGGAGCAGAGTCTTCCCATGGTTGCCAGGCCTCCTACTCCACAAGTAGAAGAGAGATTAACCTGTTTTCAAGTAATAAATGTATTAACATTTTTGACACAGGAATTTCCTTTGATATTAGGAAGCACTGCGATACCCACTCCACCTGAGCTTGATGAAGAACAAGTTCCATTAATTAAAAAAAAAAAAACTGAACCAGACTGTTAATTAGTAATTTATGTCTGATTATTCGCCAGTTTTAGCAACAAAAGGGATAGATTCATCAACAAATAAAAATTCATAATATGCAAAACTGGGTCAAACAGTATCAGAAATTTTGCCCTTCAAACTTTATTTCTACTCATCTGAATACTAGCAATCAGGACTTTTGTTTGAAAGGTTTTGAGACAACAGAGCAGCACAGGGCCCAGAATTTGAGATATGGCGAAAGTGAGAGATCCCACACTCATGGCTGAGTATCAGACTGCAGTTAGTTTCCATCAGAAAAGAAAGAAACACTGCCACAAGAGACACACCCCTAATTAGATTCCACTTTGAGGTGACTCACAGGCCTTCTTGAACAGAATGAAGAGTGGATACTTTTCTCAGAAAATATACAGAAGCACACGCGTAAAAATTCTGGGCACGTTGCTACCATTTCTTCCCCTTCCTAAGCCAACCATGTTAGTTAGAGTAACATCTGCAAGTTGACTTCCTCTGAGTCTGAATCATACGTATATATTCATCTCCTAAGGGGTCAAGCACCAGTATCTGGTAAGAATATTAAAAATAAAAACACTGGGTGCACCCTGGTGGCCTAGAGGTCTAGTAAACTTGGAACCAGTCCAAACACCTCAAGGTCCCGGGGGGTTCAAGACCCAGGAACAGTGGGAACAACCAATGTGAACAACTAAATAAAAATAAATAATGCTTCTTCTTCCTCTCTCTTCCTGACTGCCTACTCACCTTTATTCCTGCTTGGATCTTTCCTTAAAAAAAATAAAATAACTTTTCATTGCTTTTCCTCCACTACCATAATCTACCATCTCTTAAATTCCCCATTCTCCAGCTACTCATTCTAGGGTCAGACAAAAATTGTACAAAATGTGAAGAGAATTAAGAGTACTTAATAAAGTTTTGGGAAATTTTAAGAATATATTTAAAAGAGCTCCATCCAGATCTGGAGGGGATTATGCTAAGTGAAATAAATCAAAAGAAGAAAGGTAAGATTTCAGATGACCTCACTCACAGGTGGAATGTGAACAGACAAAACAAAGGAACAGACGAAACAAAACCAACTCTTGGACACTTGCAGTAGAACTGAGGTTACCAACAGGGAAGGGGACAGGGATGGGGAGACAAGTGGTGGCGGAGCCCACTGGACAGTGGTGAAGAACACCTGGTGAAGAACACCTGGTGATTTGGTGGAGGGCAGGGTGTGCTGACATTATCTGAGGAATGGGGAACTGCATATATGGGAAACCTACACATATGAATGTATTTTAATTTGTAAAACAAAGCTACTACAATGAAATACTAAAAAACTTTTTAAAAATAATTTTTTTAGTATTTTAAAAAGAGCTCCATCCAAATATTACTGAGGAAAGTAATCAAGACCTCAGCTGACAATTTTCAAGGATACAATCAGCCACTCTCTGATACAGATAGATACAGAAAGAGATGTAGATTATACAGACAGAGATATCAGTATAGAGACAGAGACACCAATATAGATAAAGATATAAAGAATAGAGAGAGAGAGACAGATGTCCGCTTGCCCACTTCCCTCATACAACCTTAACAGAAAGACCTACCTAAGAGGTGTTGCAACAAAAAAGCAGACTTCCTCCCCCTCTATGGCCTTCTTAAACCTTTCCAACTCTCCCCTTCTCCTCCATCTCACTCCCTTCCAGGCCAAAAGTATCACTTACCCTCCACTGTGACAGTCACACAATGGTCGTCCAGGCCTCCAGCCTGGAGCCATCCGCCACCCCAACCCACGTCATCTATTCTCCTGAAGAGCAAATCTGATCAGATCAGCCTTCTGCCTCACACCTTCAGGAGACAGCCAGACCTTCCCAAACCAGAGATGGGAGAGGGGAGTGTGTATATGTGCACACGTGGAGGTGCGTGTGTCCATGTCGGTACATGGGTTTACGGATGGGATACATGTGGAGAGTGTGTATGTGTGCGCACACTGTATAGGCTAAATGTACATGTGTGAAGAAGTGGGTGTGGATTCTGTGTGTATCTGTGCATGTGTGTATGTGTGCACTGCATACTTTAAGTGTGAGTACATATGTGGGGTCAGTGTGGCCATGTGTGTGCGTGTCTACGTGGGACAGTGTATATGTGTGCAGATGAGAGTATGTGTATGTGTGTGTATGTCTGAAGTGTCCTTTGAGACCTACCTTTCCTAAATATTATAAAGGCTTTTCAACGCTGAGGTTGAAAGAAGGTGAACTATCTCAAGCACACAAGCAGTCAACAGTGCAGTGTCGCAAGGCGCACAGCCGTGGCGGGTGCACCACGGAGGCCCACCTCGGACCCGCCAGCGCCAGCAGCCAGGGCTCAGAGCTGTGCCTCCAGCAAGGCCGCCGGCTGCAGGGAGATGCATGCCCAAACGTTCGCCTCGCCTCCTTCCCCAGGTCAGCCTAGAGCCAGTACCCTGATCAAGACACGGGTCCCAGGATTCCACAGCTTTGTCTCTTTTTGGAAAATCGCTGCATCTCAGCTCCTGAAGCCCGGGGTGCCAGCCGGCGCTGCTTTGCAACTGCGCTTGGGCTCCTCCTTCTGCCCACTGCATCCTGTCTTTCTTCTAAAACAGTTTTAAGTGCACACAAATCTCTTTCAAATTCTATCTCCAAGGAACTAGACTTAAGGCAATCATCACCCAGCTTTACAAATTATCATGAATGCACCTTTGTTTCAGATATTATTTTTATTTTCATTGGGGAATTATAAACACAATTAAAAACCCTCCTTTCTTATTATCTCTAGAGAAATCAGCAGTCTTTAATTCAGTGTTTATAATTTCCATGAACATTTTGTATTTTAGTATATATTTACGGAAACAAACAGCATATACTAATTTTTTAACAGATTTTTTGCATGGTATCATTCAATACAGTCTGCAGCTCAAAATTCTTTTTAAGATCTATCTATATGCATATAATTGGCTCTAAAGCAAATAATGTCAAAACAGTTAACGGCCGATACATTTCAAATAAGAGAATACACATATTTGGCATATCATTTTCTGTGTTTTTATTTATATTAGCTACTTCATGATTTAAAAAATAATCATGAATCATAAAATCACCCTTTCAGAGTTAGCCACAGGATGCCATCCAAACTCCTACTACCCTTGACTCACAACCCTATTCATTAACTGGTCTCAGCCTAACTTTCCACCCTGCTGTATCTTTACTTCTCGCATCCCACTGAATGGTTGGATTTGTATGACAGTAAGTGATTTTCAGTTCTTACCTCCAAACCTCTCATACGCTATTGATACCTCAATCCCACCCCTAGTCCCCACTGCTGTACCTTTTTTCTAACTTGCATTCTTTCTTTAGATCTGTTTTGATATTCATTCTTAACGGATGCCTTTTCTGAGGCCCCTAGGTACACCTCCCATGAGCTCACAAAACATCCTGTGTTGCTTTACTTTTTAAACTGTATATTTAAACTGCCTATTTAATCTGCTATTTAAAAACCTATGTAACTGCTCTCTCTAGGTGAAAGATACTTGACAATTGTAACTGCGTCTTATTCATCCTGTGCCCATCCAAGTGCCTGACATGTCACTGGAGCAAGGTAAGAAGATGGAATTTGAATTGTCTTTTACAGATAGATAGATCGATAGATAAGACAGACAGACAATATTTAGATAAATAGGTAACAGACAGACACATAAATAGGTATATACATAAATAGAAACATACGTAATAGATATACAACAAGCAGGTAAGTAGATGGTAAACAGGGAGATAGAAAGTAGGTACATATATACTAACATACATAATAAATACATAAACAACACAATAAATAGGTAAACAAGTAGGTAGATGATAAATAGGTAGTAGATAAGTAAGTAGGTAAGTAGGTAGGTAGACACAGCAAAAGAAAAATAAGTCCTTCCCTAATGATCCCCATAATAAGATAAAGCTGAGTCTTAAAGAAAGCTAGGGTCACAATCAAAAGAATCAATTAAACTGGCCAAATCCTCTCTTCTGATATACCACCTTATGTACTCAAATTTAAAGTTAGCCTACTGAACTATGGATTTGAAAAATGAACTTAGAAGAGAAACAGTAACAGCCTCTTCTTCCCCCTATCCTCTAAACCTCCACAGAAGAGTGCCACATTTAAAAAAAGCATCAGTTACCTGAATAATTATGATTTCTGTGCACGTCGCCTTTACTGGATAAAGTTCAAAACCTTTCCACCACTTAATTATTTCCTAAACAAAAGTTATTTCTCAACATCTGCTCTTAATTTATGTTTAATTTGCATCTACTCTATCCTATGTCGAAGCTGACATCAGTAATATAGGATGACATTATCTTCACAGAATCACATGAAACATTCTGTATTCTTCGATGAAAATTCCTCTGAGATACTTTCCTAGGTTCTTTTTGCATATAGATTTTCCTTCCTTTCTCTGTCCATCGCTTTAAGATGAGATTAAAATTAACCTATCTGCTAACTTTTCAAATAACTTTTATATTATACCAAGTAAACAATAACATTTTTATTATTTTAGTCTACCTTTTTCTGAAGTATGACTATTCTTTCAAAATATACAGAAATTTAAAAATTAAATGCTATTGAGGTTTAATGCAATGCAAAATTACCTAAACAGACTGGCCAAGAGGCAAAGCAGGCATAGTCAACTTAAGCAAAGAGTAAAATTACCTTTAAAATATTAAGAAATTAATCAACCTAAAATATTAATTCTGAAGAACTAAAAATAACCCAAGTGCTGAGAACTTGAATTACAGCATGACTGGACAAACTATATGTCTGATTGAAAAATATAAAACAAGTGCCATGAAGACGCAGTTTGTAGCTTAATACATGTTGTTAGTCACTGTCAGCCTTCTTTCAAATCCTTTCCCTGACACAATCTCTACTTGTATCACCCTGGTCCAAGCTCCCATCTCTAACCTCAAATGTTTTCACAACTCTAATGTCCTCCCTGCTAAATTTGCCTTTCATACTGCCGATCAAGTTATCTTCCTGAAAAACCATACTGAGTCAGTCATTAATCATTTTAAAATCCTCTAGTGGCTCCCTAAAGGGAAAAGATCAAACCCCTTAACCTATTTCAAAAGAGCTTTCTAAACCTGGTCACAAACTCTCTCAATCTCTACAACACCCCAACCACAGACAACTACCAGCTATCACTCGACTACCAGTTTATAGACACGAAACGTGTATTCTTTCCACCAAGGTGGATGCCCTCTCCTCTTATCCACTAGGCTGCCTCCTATACATTCTTCAAGGCACAATTCATAAGTCCTCTTAGGATCCTCTTAGGAGTCCTACCTTTAGCCCACCAAGATGAGATCATGCCCTTCCTTCTTCCATGTCCTCACACCTTTTGTACGTGTTAATGATTTTTGTTCAGTTATATCTGTCTGCTGACGCTTCTCTTACCACTGGCCTGAGAGCACTGCTGGAACAGATGCATGTCTTGCTCACCTCTGAGTTGTCACCTAGCGACAATGACCGAACACCAACCATGTTCTGAGTGGAAAAGGTATGTATATATAGGCAAGTGTGACATTAAAGGACACGGCAAGTCCTTATGGAGCACTGACTGTGTGTGGAGACTAAGCAAAAGGCTGGTATCAGAAAGTCAAACTAGGGAAGCCTATCTCTATACACAGGCAAGAAGATCCAAAAACAGAAATGAAGAGTGAAGAGAGAGAGATTGATTCTAGCTCAGCAATCAGAGAGGAGAATGCTTCACAGTATTTAAGCTGGTGTTTGAACGAGTTTCAAAATTGGGGGTGGGGAGGGGACACTCAAGCACAAAAAAACAAAGCGAACCATATCACAAAGGCAGGAAAAGGAATGAGCAGTCCTCGTGTGATGTCTTATGTCTGCATCACAGGGTGTCTGGAGGGAGGAACAGTGCTGCTAGAAAAGTAGGATGACTTCAGACCGCTAAATGTTTCATTCCCTCTCGAGCTGTCTGTTCTGATGTCAGGTGCCCAGAATAAGATCTATCCTTCACCCAATACTCAACTAGGCTGGCCTGAGAGAGAGCAAGCACATGTGTGTATTCTCCAATGACCAACATTCTTCTTATAACAGGTTCCATCTCTTAAAAGAGTACAGGTAAGTTTCAACAATTCAACAATAGGGTTAAGGGTTTAATATGTTACATGTTATGGAACTAGCCGCTAATACTGGCATGTGAAAACACAAAAGTAAGTATCTTCACATTCTGCAGTATGATGACATTTTCTAAACACCTATAAAGGAGCTGCATGTGGTAACAGTAAACTAGAACACACATGGAGTTTTATTAACAAGGCCCCCAGAAGGTGGTTTGGGGTGAAGGCCAAGAACCTTCAACATCAAATAAGACCCAGCATTCTCCCAGTTCTGAGACAGTATTTGCATTTAAACTTTTAAAGACAATATAATTTTTAAGACTGGAAATACAACAATTCACTCTAAAGAAAAAAGCCTTTGCCACTTACAACCAAATTTTGTTTTTAAGTCTATTTGTTTCAGGGTAGATTTTAATGGTTTGTTTTGTTGTTTGCTTCACATGAGTCTAAAATTTTAATGGTTTGTTTTGTTGTTTGCTTCACATGAGTCTAAAAAGTCTTCCTCCTAAATAGTTTGTTAAAACCTACCCCACATTTCTACAAGGTCAACCTCTGCACAAAAATCTGTTCAAAGAGAAATGACCCTCCCACTCAGCTCTCACCAGATGCTCCAGTTTAAACCTTGATCTAACATCTGCCTCAGAACAGACTGCATTAAATTCTGAGACTTGATCTCAGACTCCAAACAATGACATAAGAGAAGCCGTTGCATGTTTCAAGTCATCTTGAAGGTTGTTTAATCAATGAAGAAATGAAGACTCCTTTCCTCTATCTTCAAAGAGATCACAGAGCTCAAAGACATGACAGCAAATAGTTCAGAAGCTTTGAGAGAGTGAAGGTTGGTGTTTGGTTTGGTTAAATGGATATAAGGACATCCCAAGGCCTCTGGGAGGTGTCTGTAGATCTTAGAGAACTGTGCTGGCCATTCATAAGTCACTTAACTCCTATGTCATCTCTTACATAAAAATCATTATTCACCTTTTAACGTTCACAATTTTAAAAGAATGGTAGGCAAACTACTTTTATATCAAAAGGAAGTATAGTTTATATTAATCATAAGCACTAGATGTCACCTATCTAAAATTAAAAAGATAGGGAGGAAAATACATATGTAATAGCTTAAATAAGAAAACTAGCATGCTGTTGGTTATGTCACACCTTCTATCAGATCTTAGACATCATCTCATTCAATATTGAAAGTGTTTCATCTTAACTGCAAATCATTGCCTGAATAAATTACAACTTAACAACAACAAAACCAGCACAGAGAACGGATGTGAGGATTTTTTTTCCCCTACCATGAATCAAAAACAAATCTGTCTTGGAAATTATACACAAAAAGGTTTTATGGTGAGTTGATCAGAGGTGTTGTGAAATAATTCAGGATGTGACTTTAGGCTCAAAGTAGGAAGAGATTAAGAACACTGAGTGGAAAACCAGGGAGTTCAATGAAGAAATATTTCAGGGTTAAATATTTGGTATGATCTTGGTTCAGCGGGTCACCAGATGTACCAAATGCCAGCACCCTCCTGATCCAGTTTCCAGGGTTTTACCTTTGCTCAATACAAACTAAAGCTTCAAAACAGAGGGTAAAAGGAAAAAATGATGCTAAGAAATCTATTACCTTTTAAAATTGTTTAAAGAAAAGTACTTATAAGTCAAAATAATCTTCAACGTTTGACTACAGCTCGCCTTACTCCTCTGAAATACACATACCACTTTCACTTTAGTTTCAAGAGTCTTAAACTTGCCTTCTTTGTCCATAAATCAGGGGTACTAAAGAGCTTGTTAAAATTCCAGATGCTGAAACTCTGCCCCACATGACTAAACTGGAGTCCCAAAGGGCCTTTCTAACATGCAGCCTGAGTTAGGAATCCAAACAGAAGAATCCCCGAAGCCAAATCATATGCATGCATCTATGTAACTACTGAATTAATGCTAAATAATATGACTCACACAGAGTCTACAAGGAGCAAGATAATCAATTACCATCAACCTCAAAATGCTAGTTGCCCCATAACCTTTCACATGAAATCATCTACCAACATCTTAATTAGAAAATGGAAATGGAAAATTTTGAAAATATTAAAACTATGGAGTCAAAAAAGATCTAAATAGACCAAACTCTTCAAACTACAGTAGGCGTATTTATTTCAAAGTTGTACTACATGAAAGACACAAGGTCTTTTCACTGAATTTCTCTGCTGTATTAGAAATGTCACAGTATGCTTTTTTTTGTTGTTTTTGAAAAAAAAAATCTTGTTACATAATTAAATGCTAAAATTTTTTAACTGAAATTATAATACCTGCCCATTGACTGACCCCAAAAAGCTCATTTGAAAATACTCTCCTATGAAATGTTATTCTCCTGTCTTATACTTTAAGGTCAATTGCTGTGATGGACAGACCTAATGTTTTTTTTAAGTGAGTTCTCAAAATTCATGTGAGGCTGGACCACCCCATACCTTAAATCTTAGCTGACAAATGACTACACACAATTTTCTTTATTAACTAGGCCAAGAGAACAAGCCTCTGATAGACACCCCACTGGATATAAATAAAACACAGGTATGAGTTGTTCAAAGGCACCAGCAGTGTGACAGCTGCAGAATTAAATGGAAGCTGGAACTACCTGCCTCCTAGAGTTGACATGTATAAATCCAGAAGGAGAGGAAGAAAAAAGTAAAAGGGCTGACTCTAGCTTAGATTTATATATTATCAAAAACTCACAAGGACTCACGTTTCAAACACTGAGTTAAGAAATTATTAGATGGGTAAGGCATACAAAAATAAAAACAATAATATAGTAAATATCTCTTCCTCCACACACAATGTGGGGAGCAGAGGGGTGGGGAATACCTAGCCCATAAAACTGAAACCACCCTAGTATCCTTCCACAATTAAATTTTTAACTAATATATGTAACTGCCTCAATGAGCTTGCATGTTCCCAGGCTCCCAGACAGTCATATAAGCATCTAGTTCAAACATCTGGGTTCAAATAAGCCTCAATAAAATTGAATTTGCAATTTGTGTGTATAATTAATGTACTTCCTTTGCTTAGACTATTTTCAACAATCGATGTTTTTTTCGGTTGTGAAAAAGTCATGAGAATCACATTAATACAGAAAACTTTTCTATGATTACACTACTTCAGCATGATGAGTAACAATATGGAGAATATTTTTACTTGCATTACAAGAATAGCTGCTCTCCTCTGCTGGTGTTGAATTTCCATCAGGGTTACTGTCCCTCACCACAAATCCCCAGGGCTCATGGAAAAAACCAAACCTGCTCAAAGACCTCCCTTCAAAGCACAGGTATTCCAGTCAAGTAAAGCTTCAGAGGGAAAAAAAAAATGGAAAGAAAAACAAATACTTTTTTCATAGTCCCTTACGCTCTTGAGAAAAACCACACACATTTCCTTAAAAGAAATAAGTAAACCAATGATGCCCTAAATATAACTTATCACTGAAAAGCTCCAAAAGATCAACCAATAGGGTAATCGTCCCCATAATTTTCATAAAACAAAACTTGGTTAAACAAGTTTAGTTTATCACAAACATAGCTTACTTTCAGGAGGCTTGCTATAAATGAAGCCAGGTATAATATTCCCTATTAAATTGTTTGTTTTATTTTTATTTCACAGGCCTCTCTTTGCTTCCCTCCCCCAGCCCTACCAAATCTTTCAATCCCACAGATATCTATCTGGGCATCAGACCAGGACATAAACTGTGCCAAATGGCAGTGCATCTGAAATCCACTACCTTTTTTCACCAGCCAGTTAAAAGCCTTGAGCAGCAGCTGGAGGAGAAGAGAAAAGGGAATTCACGTCAGAAAGACATGATCAATTTCTCTACCTTCCCTGCAAAGGACTGCCTGTCCCCTGGTATTTTCCCCTTCACAAACTCTTACAGAGAAGAAGGAGGTCAGGGCAGGGAAAGCTGTGACGTCTGAGAGCAGCAAGCTGTGCGTCCTTCAATCAGCCCTCCCTCTACAGGGACCTAGAGAAGCTCTAACTCCCAGGCCTGGGTAGTGATGAAAGAAGAGACTGAAGGAATGCATTAATACAATAATCACTGTGCAAAACTTACAAGTGACAGACTTAGACACAAAAGGAAGAATCATCACCCCACAGCAACAAAATAAACTACCTTGAAAATTAAGGAACTGGGCACTCGGTAGAAGTCAAATGTAGAACTTCTGGCATCCGATCACGTGAGTTCAAATCCCAGTTTGTAGCTCTGCAGTCTTTGTCATTGAGTAAACATACATTGTTCACCTACTATGAGCTAGGCTCTGGGCTTAATGCCAAGGATGCATTGGTCCCTGCTCTTGTGGAATTAAATTCTAGTGGGAAGGATATTAACAAACATAAAAAACAAGAAAAGCATCAGTGAGTGGAAGAACATTCAGGGAACTTAAACACAGTGCAGCAGTAGAGTGACTAGGAATTCCACTTTCTAAGGTCAGCAGGGACAATTTCTCAGAGATGATATTTAAGCCTATAGCTAATTGATGAAAGAAGTCTGTCAGACAAAGACAGAAGGGAAAGGGATGTGCAACAGCCTGACAGGGTCACAGCTAGGCCTTTGGAGAAACAGAAAGAGAGCCAGTGTGGCAAATCACTTCTGTGTGGTTCGTGTTTGTCATCTGTAATACAGTGATCGTGAGGATAAAACTCTTAACACCATATCTGCACAAAGTCTGTGTTCAATAAATTATGATCATCATCACCAGTGAGATCCCCTCACTGCAGGTGGGTAAGCAGAGGCTGGGTCACCTCACAGGCACAGCTAGGTTATATGGCCTCTAAGTAACAATTAGATGCTAGGATTAGACACAAGAGAACAGATGAAATGAAAAAAGTGCTACATTCAGGCCTCCAGTCTTTTAAAAAATGTACTGAAATCTGCATCAATAGGAACCTTACCTGACGAATTCATTCAAGAAATCACCCTCCCGACCTGAGAGTCTGATCAAATTCCCAAATTGTCAGTCTCCACATGTGTAGGTAGTTGCTTATTCTCTTTAGACCTCAGGTCTACCCTCTCTAGAGGGTTCTGGGCTAAAACTAACCACAATAATACTTCAAAGAATAGAAAAGTATGATTTATTCCATGTTACTAGCTTTAAAATGGCATTGACAAAACAAAATAGGAGTTTCTTAATTTCACAGGTATCTCAAATCATTTAATTATTTCATGGATAAAATGTTACAAACAGAAGTATACACATTACAGATCCCATAGCCAATACAGTGAACAATTTTACAAAAGTTTTATTTGGGCCTAATTTCTCAAAATACTTACCAGTTAAGTTTTCTGCAGGTCTTAAATTCCATATCAAAAATGCAGTGACTGATAATGAACTTGACATGTCTTTAACGTTAGGGAGAGACAGACCCAAGATGGTAGACTAACAAAATCTTGACTTAGCTACTCTCCACAGACACAATAAAATCACATGAAGAACTGAGGCGTGCCCTGGTGGAAGAGTGATTTGGTCCACTGCCTCCCGCCCAGAGCACAGCCCACATCCATCCCAATGACCTGTGTTCATGTCCCAGGACTACGGGGAACAGCCAAATGTACAACTAAAATAAAAATAAAGATGCTTCTTCCTTCTCTCTCTTCCTACCTGCCTGCCTGACCACCCTTATTCCTGACTGTACTATGCCTTTAAAAAAAAAGAAAAAGAACTGAAGATGGGCATCAGCATCTTCATAAGGAAAAGTAATAAAAAAAGTAGGAAAAGCCAAGATATGATCTCAATAAGATCACCGTCCAGGCACTGCAACCCCAGGTCAGGAGGAACACCAGTGATACAGTCTCTTCTCAGGGACTAAAGGGCTTACACTACATGGGACGCCCTGGCATCTAGGAACAGCGCCCTAGAGGAAAGCACAAACATCCTTGTGTGGGAAATAAAGGGGTTTCTTTTGGAGAATAATAGGACTCAGGGGAGAGGAAACATAAGACAGCGAGCAGGGGGCGCTGAAAGATGAAGCATGCACAGAACAAACAGAAAGACTGTCATGTGTTGAACCAAAACTTTAGTGGGATGACTAAGAGGGCTAGCCTTCCAGTGAAAAGAGACACTGCTGGGCGTCCTCGACACACACTTTTGTCTGCGGCACTGGCACTAGCAGACACCGTACTGGAGTAAGGGTCAGCACTTGAGGATGCCATATTGAAATAGGGTCAGAGGTCACCATCAAGAGGCCATGAGACAATTTGTTCAGGTTATGACTCTCATGGCTACCAAGGCAGAAATCTCACAGGACAGCAGTAGGCAACCAGAACCTTTAACCCCAGTGTAGGAAGCTGAGTGCTTTCCAGCAAAGCTTGGTTTGTGGAGTTTCCAGCTCTGCTGCAGTGCTCTCTTAAGAGAGGACAAGAAATACTCCAGCAGTCTGGGAAACAGTTGCCCCCCCATCCCAACCTGCTGCTGCTGACCTACTTGCCTACAACCTAAAGGCCCGAGGTTCTGGCAGCTGGAGCTTCCGCCCCAGGCCTATATTCTGCGATCTGAAATTCTAACAAGACTATCACATCAAGACAGGAAACTAAAGTCTTTTGGTCTAATCCATAGAAATAAATACAGGGGCAGCCTTGGTGGCTTAGGTGTTAAGCCTACAACTGGGGTACAGTCAACGCACAGCCCAAGGACCCAGTTCAAAACACAGGTTCGAGGCCTTGGGTCAGGGCAACAACTAAAATAATCAACTGAAAAATAGAATGTTTCTTCTTCTCTCTTCCTTCTTGCCTGCTGCCTACCTGCCTTCATTCCAGAAAGAAAGAAAGAGAATTTAAAAAAAAAGAAAGAAACTTTAAAAACTGAGAAATATACACTAAATGATGTATCAAAACAAAATCCCAGAGAAAAATCCTTATGCAAAAGAATTAAGTAAACAGCCTGAAGATTTCAAAGTAAGAGTCTTCATGATTTTCACTGAAATTAGGAAAGCAATGGATAAACAAAATAAGGTCTACAAAAATAATAGGAAATATAAGAAATTAATGACAACATGTATAGAGCTAAAGAACACAATAATCAAACAAACAGGAAAAAATAACCAATAGAGAGGCTGAACAGTAGACTGGAAGATGCTTCCAATCGAATCAGTGAGCTAGAATATAAAGTGAAAAGCATCCAAGCAAACAAGCAAAGAGAAAAAAGAAATAAATGAAGACAATATGAAAGACAACATCATAGGGGTTCCAGAAGGACGAGAGAGGGAGAACAGGGAAGAAAACTTAATACAACAATAAATAGCTGAGAGCTTCCCTAATCTGGAAAAAGAAACAAACATCCAGATTCAGGAAGTTCAGAGCTACAAACAAACAAACAAAAACCAGACACACACTAAGACACATTGTAATAAAAATGGCAAAAATTCAAGATTATCAATCTTAAAAGCAGCTAGCAAAGGTAACCCCCATAAGATTGCCTGCAAGTTTCTAAGCAGAAATTTTATAAGCCAGGAAGAATGACAAAATACATTCAAAGTGCTAAAAGAACTGCCAACCAAGAATACTCTATCCTGCTAGAATACTGCACAGAATTGAGGGAGTAATAAAGAGTTTACCAGAAAAACAAATTAAAGGAATTCATCATGACTAAACTGGTCTTGCAAGAAACACTAAGGGTATTTCTATAAAATAAATGAAACCCCACTTAGAAGCAACAAGACACTAAAAATATAAAATGTGGGAGGAAAGAGAATAAAAACATACTTAGCATGCACTTGAGACTAACTTGCTTCAATTCAAAATAGGTTATAAACAAAACAGCAATGAGACATCATCTCACACCTGTGATAATGGCAATTATCCAAAAGACTAGAAACAAAGAGTATTGTTGAAGACGAAGATGTGAGAATAAAACGAAACCTTATGCACTGTTGATGGGAGTGTAAACTGTTGCAACCATTATGTAGTATGGAGATACCTCAAAATACTGAAAATATAAATTTCATATGATTCCATTATTCCACTTCGGGATATTTACCCAAAAAACACAAAAACACTCATTTGAAGACATATATGCACTGTTTATTGCAGCATTATTTACAATAGCCAAGAATTCGAAGCAACCTAAGTGTCCACTGACATATAAGTTGGTAAAGTTGTGATAGATAGATAGACAGACAGACAGACAGACAGATAGACAGATAGATAGATAAACACACATAATGGAGTCCTACATTTAATCTTGTTCTTACCATTTGGAACAAGATTGGTGGACCTAGAAGGAATTATGCTAAATGAAATGTCAGAGGAATGAAACAAATATTACATGATTTCACTCATATAGTTTATAGAGAAACAAAATTACTAAATGAACAAAATCAAACAGAAATAGACATTTCATTTATAGGACAAAGTTAGTGGTTACTAGAAGGGAAAGGGGAGGGAGGTAAAGGTAGGTAAAAGGGGTCCGTGACATGGTGAAGGATAAAACTGGACTGTTGGTAGTGTGCTGAATTTATTATATACAGATGCTGATTTGCTGAATTATGATGGTGTACACATTAAATCTATGTTATAATGCAATGGTCCTTCAAAAATGTTTACTTTAAAAAAGAACTAATTTTACCTAACATTTGCCCTTAATCATATTCTTTTGAGTTCTTTTCTAAAATTCACTCATGTCCAAAACTAACGTACTATGGTCACATAGAAATAAGCGGCTTCTTTACTTATGAGACTGTTTCCCACCTACTCTTCATAATTTCTTATCTTTGTTTACATAGTGGAAATGATGTTCAAAAATGTTTAAATGATGTTTAAAATATCTTCACAAAGCATAAAGAAAATTAATATCAAATATCAATAATATAAATAATTTCAATAATTTAACATAAAATACACAAATTTTTTTTTATTATGCCAGCTTTTTAAACTGCCCAAACTCAAAGATTTGAGAGGAGAAAGAAGAGAAGACTATTCAGAAGTCAAAAGATTAAATTTATGAAACACTCTCAATATTAGTTTTTCTACCCTAAACTCTTCCCCCTTCCCCATGTTCAGAACCCCAAAAGAAAGCAGCTGGGAAGAGTAGATAAGAATCAAATTTCTCTTACAGGCAAAAACCCTTTAAGAAACAAAAAAATAACAAATACTGAACATATCCAAGGAGGAGCTTTAAAAAATTCATTATAGACAGATGACAGCTTTGACTTAATCTGAAATAAAAATCTCTTATAATAGAAAATATCAAGCTATCATTAGACTTTGCCACTGTATACTAACAAATTTGCCTGAAAAGAATCAAAAAATTTGCCTTCCAGAAAGCAAGATTGGGACTAATAGGACCATTCAAATCCAAATTTATCTACTGGCTTTTGCAACTTAATCCAGCAAAAAAAAATGATTCATATCTCAGCTATGTAACAGCTAACTTTTCAATATGTTTTGAAGTAGGTGCCACCAAAAAAAAAGTCATAGTCATAGTATTGGCATTAAAACATTGTAAGCAATCTGAGCACCTTTAAAAATACAAGAACTAATACAGACTCATTGAAGAACATTCAAAAATACACATAAGTAAAAAAATAATAATAATAATCCCAAAATGCTGAGATCACCACTAGTAATATTTTAGTCTACACCCTGCTAAATGTTTTGAAAATATTATCACATAAATGGTTTCAAATTGCATATATTTTGCTTAACACTATATCAAAAACATATTTCTGTGCATATATATTTATATACACACATCCATAAAATTTTTATGACTGCGTAAGTCTCTAAATTATAGATATATTCTAGTCTAATTACTCCACTGAAATTCTATATGATCTGCTCAGTTATCCTATAGTGAAGGAATAAAATAGGTTTAAACCATGATTTCCTGAAGTTACATACACATGACATCTTTTTCTGATTTTCACATTAGAACTTGTGTTCCTTTAAAATTTTTGGAGAAATAATGGCTAAACTAATCCTCAATAATGGATTTACATGGTGTTTCCAATACTTCGTTATTATAAAAATGTGGTTCTTAAACTTCCTGCATGTGCATTTCTGTGTGCTCCCAAGGAAGAAAACTCTAAAAATAGAGTTACTAGGCCAATTGGAGCATATGTTAAAAACATGTGATCATTTCTGCCTGTCTCCCCAAAGTGTATAAAAATTGTCAGTCTTTTTAAAAGATAATTTTCAGTTTAAATAGCTTTAAAGCTATATGTACTCGTCATATATACTCAGTATTTTCCAACATATGTAACTTACATATCAGGGGCATGGCTAAAGTACATATTTATAAATATCAAAGGTCTTATTGGAATAGAGGTTGACTCAGAAAACTATTTATGAATATACTTCCTCACAATCTATAGATGATAACAAGCATGGATATATTAAATAGCTTCTTTTTCATTTTCCTCTATTACGTGTACATATTCTGGATACAGTCTGTATACTTAAGGTGATATTAATAATAATTCACATCTACATAGTACTTTATTCAACTAAAAAATTTTTATAAAAGAACTTTAGAGGCATAAAACATTCTCAGAGCATTTGTTAAAAAAAGAATATTAACCTGCACATTGTATAGTTCCTCTCTGCTATAAAACGAAAGCTACATATTTAGATCCAAGACTGTAACAACCAAAATCTAATACCAGTATCACGGTGGGAAATGTATAGACCTATGTATTAATTTAGGCCATATTTTCTGTGCATATTTCTGCGGTTTCAATAAGAAATGGGTTTCTAACATAATATAAAGCTGATTCACACAGTAAAACAGGCTTTGAGTTCTTTTGTTTTGTTTTGTTTTTCTTTAAGTAACACTGGAAGTAATTTGATACCTCAAAGTAACTTAAATATAGTGTTTTCACCCAGGGTGGAGTTCAGCGTAATTTTCAAAGCCCAGAAAAGAGCTTGACTGCTCAAAAATATCTCCTGAAAGCCTATTGACAAATCATTTTTGAAGCTTTTTGAAAATATAGAAATTTTTATTCAATAGGACTTGAGTGCAGCCAAAGCATCTGCGTTTTTTTTATAAACTTCCCAATTGATTGATTCATACAGCTAGCATCTAAAAGCATTCAGTTACATAAAAAGATGAGAGGAAGTGGTATCTGTAGGTCTCCAATTTAAATGGTCATATGAAAACTATTCGTCTGTTTTAGTCGAGTATATAAATTATCTATGTCAAAACTTTACTTTGAAAAAATTCATAAGAAGTTTCAAAAAGGGAAACAAAGGTAGGATACCTATTGGCTACCAAAGTAGCTGGAAGGCAAAAATATATGGTAACAGAAACAAAACTCAGGAAGATGGCAGTCCTACTTTAAGCATATAAGCACTTCAACTCATCAACTAGGCCAAAAAGAAAATAAAAGGTTCAGCTGAATTTTTGTGTTTAAGGATAGTGTTCCAAATGAACTGCATTCAACTACAGGTCACAGTTTCACCAAGTAATGCCAGTCAACACACAATGAGATCAAATTGAGTTGCGAAATTAAGACAGGATATTCAGAGACACTACATTACCTTTCACAGCATATGTCACTGAGCAAAATTATGGTTTTTTAAAGAATTTCATCCTACATGAACAGTGCAAAACAAGACGCAAACCCGATGTTTACTAAATGCTGAGCATAAAAATCCATCATTTTCTTAAGCTTCCATTACCTACCAGATCTGGACTTAATGATGTCACTGAACTCATTCTGCCCATCATCAAGACTGGCCTCGTGTTCTCCATACTTGGCCATCTTTGCTGAGTTTCAGTACAATCCAAAGTCTTTATTAAATTCTCTTTTTGAAAATTTCAGTTTTCTAGAATGGTCAACACCAAAACCTAAAGAGAAAAGAAAAAGTAGTGACTGAAAACAATGTATATTACTCAACATATATAGTCATATACAGTTATATCCCGTCAAATATAACTTTTTGTTCAACAAATATTCGCTTAGGTCCTACTATGTGTAAGGCACTTTATGGATACTAGAGATATGATCATTATAAAGAGACACAGCCTCTGTCATGAAGCTGACAATCACTAACAGTTAATTACATGAGTAAGTTCAGGACAATATGAATATGCTACAAATGTACAAAGCAGAAGCACAGAGTAATATAAGCATATAGCAGAGGAATCAGACCTGGCCTGGGTTATTAAAGATGGCTTTCTTCAGAATATACATTTGAGCCAAGCCTTCAAGGATAAGAATTTAACTAGTCAAAATGAAGTGGGAAGAGAAAAGGGTAAGAGCCTCCCATGTGAAGTATAGGAAGAATCAGGGGGCACACAAGAAGCTGAACAAACAGCAGTGCTTTTGGAGAGAAGACAGTCAAGAAGAGAGGAATCTGTTGAACTAGGTGAGGCTGGTAGACAGAACCAGGGACAGAACCTGGAGATCATGTCAAGGCTTCTCATCTCTCTCTAAAAAGCAGGGGGGCTCCAGTCAATGGTTTTAAGTCAGGAAGTAGCACGATCAAATATGACTTCTCAAAAGAAGTACCAGAGTGATGTGTGGGGAGTCATGCAGACTATGCCAGAATATAGCAAACGTTTGCTGAAGGACCTAGGCCATGGGTGTATATGTGTTGTATGACAATTTATTTAAACTCAATTTTTTTTCATAATAAATTGTCAGGAAAAAAATTCCAAGTATCAACCAAGTGAGTGACCTCCACCTGACCAGTAATAAGCACTGTGTGATACTGTGGAAAATACACTGCATCGTATATAAATAGGATCTTTGCCAAAATGTTTAATGTGAAACTTGTCATGAGCAGACAAATTTAGACTGTGGATAGCCTTCAAAATAAATTGTACTCTTCGAAAAACAAAAATACCTGTGGAAGGGAGAACTTTGTGAGTGAAGAGAGACTAACTAGATGACAATCAAGGGTTCAGAATAGTCAAAAAATAAACACTAAGGGTATCATTTTCAAAATCTGAATTTGGGTTGTATATTAGACAATATTACTGAATCAATATTAAGTCTTCAATGTTGGTTAATGGTTTTGTCATTATGTAAGGCAATGTCTTTGTAGGAGACACATGATAATTTAGCACTGAAGTATGATACCTTTAACTTAAATTGAAACAGGATATATCTATCTGATATATACATACATACACACACAGATACTGAGAGAGGGATGAAGCAAACATTGGACAATGATGAGTGGTGTCTAAAGAGCAACAGACATTTACTGTTCTATTCTTTCTAGTGTAATAAGCAGTACAGGCAGGAAATGACTGTGACCTAAACAAGGGCAGATAGAAGTGGATGAATATGTGGGATATTGTATCTTAAATAAAGGTCCATAGAATGTAGGAACTGATTGAATTCAGGATAATGAAGTACAAAATGACTGTCAAAGCTGGGCTTGGGCGATTGAGTGGAGGGTGAGTCATTCACTGAGCTGTGGGCACTGGAGGACAAGCTGCAAGAGGAAGAAATGATGCGATGGTTGGGATTTGCAGAGTGGGAGATGTCTCTGGAATACAAAAATGGAGATAACAAAAATATCTGATCACAGGAATGGTACAGATTATATAAAAATCTGGACAGTTATATTTTATATCCATTGATACAGATTTTATTCTGAAAGATATATGAATTCTGCTGAGTATAGATATCATTAAAATAATTTTAATATTTAGTGATTAGTTAAGCACATCTTTGGATTTCTAAAGAACTAAGGATTCTACCCTACAATACCAACTTTTCTTTATTAATGTCAATAATTGCAGTACTACTTTGTCCTAATATTTCCAGGAACACACTGTCCCAAAAACACAGATCAGAATTCAATTAAATAAATTAGACATTTCATTGGGAATTTAACAGTTAACACATTCAAACATTAATCTGTAAATAATGGAACTTAATTCACATATTGATTGCAACAGATATCAAAACCAGAGTTTACTACTAGCAAGGACTGAATAAGTCTTTAATTCAAGAACACGCCATATTTATTTTAGGTATTATTTTGCAATATATTTAGTTTTACATAACTATGTAACATTTACTAATATCTATGCTTTATGACATATATCAAGGAAACGCCAGGTGATATTATTTTATAATAATATAGATATATGCAATAAGTAATATATTTTATACCTTATCAGTCAGGGAAAGGATGTGTTCTAACAATATAAGGTCAAAATTACCATAAAAGTTTTAAGTGAGGCAGATGAAACTGTGGTAGACTGCTAAAGCTCTAGGAACAATTTTGTCTCCAGTAGGGAGGAAATGTGGATTGGATCATCAGTCTACCAGATGTTATAAATATATTTTTTTCATTTTTATTGTGGTCTATTATTGTTGATACTTTAAGGGTTATTAAGTGATTTAAGTTCCTTTTGGAGGGTACATATCTGTAAAAATAAAACAAAAAAACTGCTGAATTCTTAGGTGTATTTTGTTATATTTAAGAACCAAAAGCTTTATTCAGAAGAATGCATATAAAATTTTATAATGGAAAATCAGATTTGCCCAACAAAATTTTTCTTTATGGAAAGCAACTAACTGTTCCCTTTGAGATATTTCTAACGCTCGCTTTTACAGCTAGTCTTAGCAAGAGTCTTCATTTATACTCCATAAAAAAGTAAACTATTTACACAGGACTTTATTTCATTTGCATGTTAATATTTCTTCATCATAGTATGTTATTTTGCTGCTCTCCTTAAGATAGTCTCAAATGTTCTCCTCTTGATAATAAAGATCCAGAACATGCTACAGAGATACAGCAGAAAAAGGGGGATCAGAGAACAAGGAAAGATGGGAAGGTGGGAGAGTCACATTTAAACAGTGATAGTGGAGGGAAGACTGTCACTTGTTGCCACTAAAAGGGAACTCCAAGCTGAGCAACATGTGGCAAAGATGCCTTTTTCTAAATCTCTAAAAGAGCAGCAATTTATAATGGGTTTTCAGGAGCCAGAATCAAAGTTTCATCACTAACACAGTACCTAAGTGACACCCTTCTCTTCCACCTCTATGGCAGAGAGGAAAGGCCAACTTCCACAGGCTAGGTGAGAACTGAGAAAAAAAAAAAAATGAAAGATCGTTTGAGCTTTAGAAGCTTAAAACCCTTGACAACTGCAATGTAGTTTCCACTGCTCTGGGTTTCTGCGCCTTCACAATGGTGTTCAAAGAAGTTTAACCAGATACTTCTCACTGAAACCAACACACTCGACTCTATATTCAACCTTTCCTTCAGAACACTGCCCGCTATCACGTGTGCGGCAATATACCTGTTGCGAAAGGGCGAAGGATAACCTTAAAAGGCAAAACTAGAGCTGTCATCGTAAAATAGAGAAGTGCACAATGTAAGAATACGAATATGCTCGCTGATATGAAGTGATGTTAGAAATTCGGTGGAGGTAGCTGGGCGATACCAGTTCACTCATCTACACTGGAAACCAAAACCAGCGAGAGAGTATAGGGAAGTCAAGGGGCAAGAATTTGCTGCTCTGTTTGAAATATAGTAAAAGAAACCACCCAGTGCCAAGACCTGCCACTGACTCTCAGATGCGCCCCAAGGGCTGGTAATACTACAGTGATTAATACTGTTTACAGGGGCAATAAATTTTTGGTAAACACCCAACAGAGAGTTAAAGAGCTGTCTCCTGGGTCACATAAACGCGAGTAAAGGAGGCGAGGAATGACTGGGCAAACCCTGGTCGTCACCAGCTGGTACTCTGGAAGCTGAAGCCCCCAAGAGATTCCCATTCCTCTAACCTGACCCGCAGCGCCCCCCCCCCCCGCCCCCCAAGCCCACCGCAACCAGCCAGCCCAGAGGAACCACTAGATTTCCCCAGGGCCTTGCAAGTTACAAGAATGGATGCACTGGCTGCTGGGTGGGTCCCGGAGCTCCCGCCCTTACTTCGGAACCCCAGCTGTCTCTGAACTCGGCGTTGGGACCGCGGTAACCGGTGCCTGGATCCACCCAAACGCAGCTTGGGGAACTGATCCCCAGTGGCCCTGATGACCCAGGGAACCTAGAAGCTGAGAAAGAGGAAGCTCTCCTGAAACATACTAGAGTGGGACCAACAACCCTGGGTTGGACGCTGGGATTTGCAGCTTAATGTAAAACAAATTAAGGGTCCCCTAGCGCTAGGGGATCGGTAACGTTTTCTCCCCTGGAAACAACCCTGGTAAGAGAGCTTTTCGTAGCCTGGGGCTTGGAAGTTGCACAGCCTAAAATGAGTACTTGGCTGGTTTTGTAAGAGTCATTGGGCAGCCAGAGAGACGGACCCGGAGTAAAAGAGGGGGACATGAATTACCTTATCAGTTGAGACAAGAGACGCTGAGTCAGGAATAAGAGGAGAGGCGACCTCGCGGGATTACGCACCATTTGGACGTCCGGGGTTCCCTCGCGGAACCCCACATTCCCGAGCAGCAAACGCCCGGAGGTCCAGCACGTTTCCTGTCCAAGAGGACGACTGGGAACCGCTCTCCAGCCCGCAGACCACACAGCCACCCTTTCCTCGGCCTCTCCCAGAGGACACCTCCCGGGCCCCGCCTTCCGGGGCCGGAGTGTGTGTGACTGGCCCTCCCTGGGAGGCCACGTCCCCTCTTGGAGATCACCGCTTCGCCGCCTCTCACCGCGCGAGACACAGGCGCACAACCCTGCCACCCCGACGGAACGAAAACGAGCCCGGGGACTGCCCAGAAGTAGTTGGAGGAGTTTGGATCATCTGCTGGTAATTCAGATTCCTTGGACCTCGACTGAGCTCTCTCCACGTTTCTGGCAATCTCATCCGCTGGGAGAGGACCGAGCTGAACTAAGGTCCCGAGAAAAAAGAAAGAGCATGTAAAGTTGGTGACATCTTAGATCCAGCCTAAAGAAAGAGTTCGGGACGGAGATCCAGGGAGCTGGAGCGGCAGAAAAGTCCATCCTCCCCGCTGCCCACGCCCCACTTCCCCCGGGCTGAGCTCACGTTACCAGCGCAAGGCTTCAATAATGCATGCGCTTACCTGCTGCCTCGACCGCCTCGCGCGCCGCCGCCGCCGCGTCGGGAGCCCGTCCCGCGCTGCTCCCACCGTGCTCGGGTCGGAGTGACCGCAGGGGCGTGTGCCAGCGTGCGTTTTGTGTGCGGTGTGTTGTTTGGGTTTGGTGGTGGTGGTCTTTTTTTTTTTTTTTTTTTTTCTTAATGAAATGTAAGAACCAGACAAGATACGAAAGGGGCAAAAAAAATTTTTTTTTTGGACACTCGATTAGAAACGCCCCTTACTTGTGCAATCTTCCTGCCCGAGAGTTCCGCCAAAAACAAAAAGCAAAACAGTCCAAGTGCAAACCTGGAACGGGCGCGCAGGCACCAAGTTTGCCAAACACTAGAGAGTTTTTCGTCTGCAGAAGAGACCCAAAAGAAGGGGGGCACTGCTCCCCGCGACTCCCCAATCGGCTTCGGGAGCCCTAGGCTCCTCCTCGGCCCTCGGTGGGAGAAAGCCCGGGGCAGGCGGCGGCGGCCGACTCCCCTCCTCCGAGGACTGGGCGACTCCACAACTTTGTGCGCGAGCGGCTCGCTCCTGGGCTCCTCCTCCGCGCCCCTCCTCGGCCCCGCCGTGGGCCGGCCTCTTTGTTGGCGAGGCCGCCGGAGGCTGAGCAGAGAGCGCCGGGCGCGCGCCGCCTGCCCTCCGGGAACCGGCTGGCGTCCGGGCGCCTCCAGGTTCGCTCTCCGGAGGCGGAGGTGGCCGAGCAGGTTCAGTCCGCCCGCCGGCGCCGCTCCCGCGCTCCCTCCCTCCGCCCCCACGCCGCCCGCTCCGCAACTTTATTCCGGGAAACCGGCCCCCTCGCGACTCCGGGTTCGGCCCGGGCGGGCCCAGGCCGCGGGCTAGACTCCGGGAACGTGGCGCCCCGGGTCACCTGACCGCGGGCGCCGTCAATCAGCGCCCGCCCAGCGAGTCCTCCCCGCCCGCAGCAGTGCGGCGGGGCGCTCGGCGGACCTGGGGTGGCCGTCCCGAGCGGCGCCGGGAGGGAGCGAACTGTACTTGCGTGGAGCCCGGAGCGAGAACGGATGCCTGGCGCAAACACAATCCCCTTTATTCAGATTATCCGAAAATGTGAGTCACGCCCCTCCCCAGGCAAATTGGGTCTCAGGGTGAAATCATCACCCCTCGGCTCACTCCCAGAGTTTGTTTACATTGCTGAGATTTTTTGGTGCCAGCACCAACGCTATATCTTCTACTGTTTTCAATATTAAGAAAAAAAGAATTTTCGTTTTGTGTTAGTTCGTATGTACAAATAGTGTTTGCACTGATCTTGTTTCATTTTTTCCAATACATGCGCACGCACACATCGCTCTTACAGAACCTGTTTCGAGGCTAAGGGGTTGGTCAACAAATACCTGGGAAGGAATAAGTTAGTGCTGTGTGTGCACTTTTCTTATTTACATGTATACTCCCCCTTGTGTTCCTGTGATTCTTTAACGTGATAGCACACCTGGGAGGAGAAAGAATACACAGCAACCCAAATTCCTAGTTCTTTTAAAGAGGAAAGAATGATTGATAAGCGAGCTTATTGCTGGTTTAGTATTTAAGAGTTAACGATTTACCAGCTGGTAAAGATAAACTGCTAGAGACCTTACATGAACTTCTCAGAAAGACCTCAACTAGTGTTTTATTACTTATAAAGTGAAAGTTCCTCAGTTCCTAGGTGTCTGGCTTAACCACTTTCCTTTGGTGGCGGGGTGGGGGTGTGTCTTCAAATAGGCCAAATAAAACCCAGAGGATTAACTTGAAATGGGTAAAATGTTTTCATTCATTTAACAGACACCTATTGGGGACCCCTCTGTCCTATGACACTGAATAATGCAACATATCTGGTACAGATCTTGCCTTAACACAACTTCATGTCTATTGAGTGAGATAGGCACTATAAACAAGTAAGGATATGCAAGACCACTGATCAGTGCTACAAGTAAAGAATCGATCAAGTGCCTCTTCAGTCTGAACAAGAGAGACTGCAGTGTCTTAACTGGTAACCACCTCTAGACCCTTGAAGCTGCTCATCGTGCATCATATGCTGTTGTGGTTGAGGTAAACACAACCTCTTTTAAAATAAAGTCATATTGGATTGTTTGAAGATGTCATTACTTAAAATTATGTAACTGAAAAGTACTTTGTAAATTGCAAAGGCCACACATGTATTCATTCATTTAACTTGAAATGTTTAAAAAACATTTGGGAACCCATCATTTCCAAGCTCTAAGGGGATGTTTAGCTAACCCTCCCCTAAGGCCTGTAAGGAAAGGAGCATAAGGGACAACAGCAGAAGTGACCCATACCCCAGCCTCCTTGGCATTGGGCACCTCACCTGAGGACCTGCCCCCTCTCTGTTTCTAGCCCTTTCCTCTCAGGAAATGACTGATAGTCTCTGTAGGTGCAGGCAAGAGGCCAAAGAACTTCATGTGGATGGAATGATCAGGAGGCCCCAGGCTGGTCCTGCTCCCCGTTTCTGTTGTGAGTAGAAACCACATTAAGTGGAAGGTTTGGTTTGGACGGAGAGGGCTACTTTTCCACGCAGCAGACAGTGTGATCTTCACAGCCTGGGAGTGGAGCTGGGGAAATTGGAGACGGGCCACCAGGAGGTGGGCAGCTGTTACTGCACCTGAAACCAACCTGTAAGCTACAGTCCCTGCAGCAGGGACCCTGGCTGTAAGGACAGTGCTTGGTGGGGCCTTGTCAATCCCCCCCCAAAGATCACAGCAAAACATTTGGAGAAAGTGATTGGAAGGTGGCCTTTGGTCTACCATTAACCCAAACTTTGAGTTGCTGGACAAATACAGCAAAGCACTGAAAATTTAATAAAATCAAATCAATGTCACTGGAATAATACCCTTGACATAGACATAATATTCTAAGTAGTATAGATACAGAATTTCATATAGAGATATATGCATATGTGTTTATAATATAGAGAGACATGGTTCTACATAAAGTTCATATACAGAGAACTCCATCCTAATATAAGAGCAAAAAAGGAAACTTTCTTTTCTTTTTAAATTAATTTTATTGAAGGAACATGGTATCATAGCATTTACAGGTCGAAGGTGTACATCATAGTAAATCCACATCTGTATATATATACATTAAGTTCACTGTTGCAGTTTCTCGTTCACTATAGAATTGATCTCTTTTACTGTTTGCCTGCCCACCTTCTCCCTTCTCTTCTTCAACCACTGGTTGGCTTTTACTGAAAAAAGAAAAACTAAACTTTGTGCAAGATATATAAATGCATTTTCTCTTTAAACAATCGAAAGATGAGTGAATGTGCAATGTCTATTAAAGCAAAACATTCCTTCAGCTTTACCCTTGGTGTTGACTGCAGACAGAGTCCCACATGGAAGCATTCAGGAGAGGGACAAAGGTTAGGGAATTTACCTGCTCTTATCTTTTTCAGGTCCAGAAAGTACAGGTCTATGGCTTGTAATAATATATACTAGAGTATTTGCTGAATATTATTGCTGACATCAGTCAAACATAATCTTATTGTGCAAGTAAAGATAGATATAAATTTTAAAAATTATGTACAATTAAGAAAACAAAAAATAATGCATGAATCTCTTAGAGAATAATTATTAGAAAGACATAGTCTCTCACAATTTAGTGTACTTAAGGATCACCAACGTCATGGACCAGGGAGCATGTTTTAAATTCCATTTGCCTGTCAGCATCCAGACATTCTAATTCCCTAGGTCTGCTGGAACCCAGAGAGCTGCAACTTAACAGTCACCCCATGTGTTCAGATCAGTATGGCTGGGGCATGGCCCTATGAGCCACTGTTCATTAGGAAACTGGCCTCAGATAAGCCACTTGGATGATTCGAGGAGTCTAGAAATTGCCCTACATGAAAAAAAGAATCCATACTGGATCAACATAATCTCAAAATACCCACAATTAGGCTTGTCTCCTAATTCAAGTGTTTTTTGGTTTTTTTAGTCATGATGGACCTTGAGGTCATCAGGGTTCCTTAGGAGCTCAGGGGATTTCCCCACAATTTCACCAGCACTGGAGCTATGCACCTGCCCAGCTGCTGGTCCAGCGCTCTAAAGAAGCATCTATGGGAGGACAGGGAGGAAAGAACTCCTGAGGGCACTGGAGTTAAATGTCTGGGTCCAAAGAAGCTAAGGACAAAATGAAAGGAAAAAGCCGTTGGGGAGAAAAGAGCCCCTGATAGAACAAAAGGATAGAATAAGGCAGAGACAAGGAAAGAATGATTGCTGTAAAGCCAGACCAGTTCCTTCCCGTGTGCCTGCCCACTCAGGCCCGCAGATCTTTGTGGGGTTCTCATACTTGTTACTTTTCCTTGATTTCATTTACTTTGTATAATTTTATAACACTGCTACTAGAAGGGATGTTGCAGAGTCTCCGTGGTTTGGGGAATAAAGAAACAAATGAACTGAGTTTCCCAGAGGGGAAGGGGATGGAGAATGTGGTGGGGTGGGGGTCCAGTGAACTGTGAAGGACTGTTAGAAATTTGGTGATGGATGTACCATATATTAGATGAAGAGTAAATCTGTACATCTAAAACTTAAATAGTGTTATAAATTAATGTTACCCCAATAGGAGGGAGAGGGAAAAGGTAGAAAACAGAAGAAAATGTAGCTAAAAGAGAACAAGACTGGATATCAGTTACCTAAGTGCTAGTTATCACATTGATAAATATTATCTGTATGAGTTTGCGGAGCATAACCTTTAGCTTCCTGCTTGTGAAATAGAAAGAATACCTCCCTCAGGTATTATTGTGAGATTCAGATGAGTTAGTTAACATAAGCCATTTCTCTCAGTGATGGTACTTTTAAACTTTTTAAAATGTTCCTCTCCTTTTTCTTAACTCATGATAGTTTGCTGTCATTTTGGGATCATCTTCATTTATTATTGCATTGAAAACATTCCCGAAACTTCCATTACCTGCTGAGGGCCTGGGACTAGGTCACAATGACTGTCTTCAAAAAGTTCCTGTTGAATGAGAGAGACCAACCTATAAACAGACAATTATAAATTAATATGGGTACATCAGTACAGCCAAGATGTAACATAAGTCAGGAGAGGGACAATAGGAGAAGGACGGGGACAGTGGACTATCAAGAAGTGACACCTGAGTTGAGACTTACAGAAGAATAGGGATCCTGAAGGACATCTGTTGTCTTGCCTCTGCCCAGCATCTTTCCTCAACTTGTGAAGGAACATTATCCCTCCCTTTGGGTAACTGCTCCAGTCGGATTCTGTGGTGCTGTCAGTCACTTTCCCAGCTAGCCTTGGGGTGGGCTCGAGACTCAGAAACAGCCAATAATTGGGCCTCAACCCCAGACATGGTGATTAATCCTAGTCTTTACCAAGGAGTTTTCATAGTAACACTGGAAAAGAAATTTCTCTATGGTATTAGTAAACTGTATAACATAAACTTGAGTCTACTGACAATTGCTCCATGTCCCTCTTCTCCTACCAGGTAGAGTTGTGTAGGTACAGAAAGAAATGGAAACCATTGCACATGGAACTGAAAAAAATATGGACAAGGAGTCTTGAGGACATGAGTTCCTGTTTTCCACACAAAAAGACTTTGTATAAAGTCTCTTTATAACCTTTTTCTAAATACCTTTTCTCTGAATGTTAAATTAAGTTGGAATTTCATCACTTAAAGTTGAACAAGCCCACTCTACAATAAAAATTAAAGTAATGAGGAAGTCTAATTGAAGATCTGCAGAAAGGAAAAATGTAGGATGTGTAGGAACGGTGGGCTGCAGGAGAAATACCTCCTTTTGTTGAAATCCTTCTGCTTGGTCCCCCCAGTTCACTATGGACAATGCTGCATGTGCTAACCCTAAGACAGCATCTGCCTGAGCCTGCCTTACCAAGCACCATCTAGATTTCCAGTCGCTGGCCATGCGTTTCATATGTCTAGATTGGACCTTAGTTTTCTAGCCCTAAACCCTGGTTGGATATTGTAATGTGTCCTGAATCACAGCCTGTTTGCCAAGAGCACTGATGTTCAGCCTGTTTCCTTATCCAAGGCCAGGGTTCAGGTTCCTGACTGTACCTTTGGGTTTTCTTAAAAATAGATAGACCCCTGTAGCATTGAGAATCCACCCTGGGCTGTGCTCCTCACACTTTGGTACAACTCTTCAGCCACGAAGGACTTGATTAGGTCAGGTCAATATTTTTCATGTCCTTCAAAATTCCACTACATGGCCCAGCTGGCTGATTCAAAAGGGACCTTCTTTAAGTCCAGGCTGTCTCCATGGTCCTGCCTTGTAGAACTCCTTGCTCTGGGTAGCGACCTTTCTGTAGTGTAGAGAGATGGCCAGTGTAACTTAACCCCGAATCCAGCCAAGTTATGATATTAACTAATTAGCCCTCTTTTATCAACCATCTTTGCATCTGACAAATTCACAGATGTACCAGTCGTTGCCTTCTTGGTGATTATTGGGCTTTGGGGGCCAGACAGACTCAAGGAAGAGCCAGGATTCAAACACATTAAAAGGGTAAAATATTTGGACAATTTATTGATATTCTGCAGACAGTTATAAATACTAATTATCTTAGTAAAATTAACTGTTTTGTTTCACAAAATTAGGACAAACTACTTTTCAGTATAGTTACTATCACCACAGACCTCAAATAGTAACTGCATGATCTAGAACGAAATCATGTCATCAAATCCAGTGTACCCTTCCTGCAGCAGGCAACTTTATTAGGGCATGTACTCTTAGTGAAGAAACTTGAGGCAAAGGTGCCTTTCATTTCTGGAGCTCTGCACAGGTGCACCCTGTGCCCCCGATTTGGAATAGCAGCCACCTCCACCAAAAAGGCATCCCAGAGATTCAAGAACCGAGACCGTCTTTCCTCAACTAACATGTGCAGCCAGAGCTTTCCACAGGAAATACTTCTTGCTTGCATGTATGATCTCCTTGTTGTCATGAAGTGTTATTTTACTTGTTAGAGACAAATGTGAAAAAGAACAGTGGAGTAGTGGTTGTGTTAACTGTCTCCAGCCGAAGCACAGGCCACGTGTATCCCAGAGACCCAGGTTTGTGTCCTGAGCCTGGGAGAAAAACCAAAATGTACAGCTAAATAAAAATAAATAAAATCTTCCTCTTCTCCTGCCTATCTACTTACTTGTCTTCATTCCTACCTGCACCTTTCCTTTAAAAAATAGTTAACTGAATAAGGAACAGATGTAGGCCCTTGGGTCAAGCAGGAGCTCTTGTTGGAGGATACTCATATGCTAACAAACCTTGCTGTCTGGAAAAGCTTTTCCCCTACTTCTAATTCAGCAATATAGGTGAATTCTGTTTCTTACGCAACACTTGGTCACATATGGATAGTGGACTTAAAAGAACTCATGAGCAATAAATCCTATATTTATATTGAGAGTAGCAATGTAGTCCATTAAAATAACATCTGTCTCATGAAATTTATGTTAATTTGAATGAAAAAGGTGATTTTCTTATTTTAAATTAGTTGTTTTGCTTCTGCTTACATAAATTCACAAGCACTATAAGCATAAATATACTTCATTTATACACATTTAAGTACTATTATAGTCAAAGTACTGTAACTGTGCCAGAAATCTATAGATTTTATTTTTCCTCAAATAAGATTAGAATATAACTCAAGTTGGCAAAATAGTCAGTTAATACAATAACTGTGTTAAGCCTGGTCTGTATGATCAGAAGTTTTTATAAAATGTTATTAAAATGTCAAAAGTTAAACAACTTCAAAAGACCTAATGACCTCAAACTGTGTAGTCAAAAACTTAATTGCAGCAACTTTCAGATAAAGATGAATATAATATGTATTTGTATATATGTGAATATATTTCCTTTTCTTTTTCTAAAATCTCACTGAAGCTATTCGAAAGAGCAGAGAGACTTATTTTTAGGCATAAACCACAAGGAAGTAATGACAATGACAATATATATGAAGGAGACAAGTAAATAAATGGGCAAGTGGAAATTGACTTTGTTGGTCAGAAAAAGCCTAAGTCAGCAGTAGGAGCAGCTGAGAATACATCTGGTTTCCACTGAATTATCAGCCCACAGCCCAAGAAATGGAGGCACCAGGGCAACCTGGAAAAGAAGGGTGTTGGGGAGAGGATAAAAGGGATTGACTGAAAGCAGTAATTAGATCTCTCAACTCCTTGGCCCTCCCTATAGAGTTGGGCAACTGCCTTTTCCCTCTTGGCAAGTGAGAAATGTATTCTGATCAAGAAAACCAGGAAATCTCTGGACAGAGGAGCCAAGGCAGGGTAGGGAAACTACTCAAAACAAAGGGGAATTGAATATTCACCTTCAAAGCTAAACACCCCTTTTTCTCCCAGTAGGACTCTGAACACAGGCAGCCAAGTCTTTATCTTTCTTTTCAAGACGCATCTTAATTTTTTCAGTTGTTCATTGATGGTTTTTCACTCCAGCACTTGGCTTTACGTGCCAGCATCTCAGCCGCTTGAACGACAGAGGTGGACCCAGCTCTTATGGTTCACCTGGGAGATTGGAGATCTGGGAAATCTGAACAGCTCAAAAGGAAAACTTCAATAATAGAGTTTTCAAGACAAACAGCTTACCCACATCATTCCTGATTCATTCCTGAATCAGAAAAAATGGAAATCACCCAAGCAGTGAGTTTCCACTCAACTTTTTATTATAATACTGTATGTACCAGGTATGTCCTCCCTGCAGGACAAAGATAGGAGGAAAAGTAAACATTCTCTTTGCTCTACATACAGTCAACAAAGCTCGCTTCACTTGAGATCAAAGTTTCTGGATCAGATTGATGAAAAATTATATTATTTTATGAGCAATAAAGTTTTATTTGCTCTGATCCCAACATTCTTAGTACAAAACCATATTATACAATGTTTTCCACTTTTACAAATGTATTTCATAGCAATGGCATCATGATGAAATGATTGAACTCAACAGCTTAATATAAGCCAATATTTAAGTTGTTGGATGTATTTTCAATTTTCCATTGGACTATTCTCAATTGAATACAATATTAAAAAGCTTGTGTGTCACCAATTTTTTCTCCATTGTGATAAAGTGAACCTGACATTTGCTTTTGAATTAGATAGACTTCTTAAAAGAAGAGTGTATCATACAGTGTGATCAGCTTAATTATTCCTGTTTCAACAGGTTTGGTTGAGATTAACACTGGTGAAGCTATGTCCTAGACACAGATGAAAACAAAGAATTTCTTTTAAAATGTTTTAAATAATAGTAACTGGCAGTTACTGTATGTGTATATATACATATACATATATACATATACACAACTCTATGCAATTTTTAAAGTACTTTCTCTTTTCTGTTTGTCTTGCTATCATTTTTATTTCAGTATTTCTGAAAGTGAATTTCTCTTTTAAGAATTTCTCTCTCTCTCTTGGCTTATCCAGTCCACACAGTGGGTCCACAATCCCAGTAACTCTAACATGAACCCAGGATTCTTCATCTCCTCCCCACTCTGAACATCTAGTTGGTTAATACACTCTATTGAGTCTTCTTTTACAATATTTCATGCATCTGTGTTACCCACTCCCAATCTACCATGCATTCTCTTCTTTGTACTTGACTCTTTGTAATGACCTCATAATTGGTCTCACTCATCCAGCTCTTCCTCCTTCGGTACATCCTACACATGCCATCTCATCAACTTAACATGGCAATCATATTGTTCAAGAATCTTCACAGGGTTCCAATTGCCAGGATAAAATAAGCCGTTTGTGTCTGGTAATGGAACTACACTTTTGCTACTCACAGACATTTCTATCCACTTTTTGTTAAACAAGCAAACAAAAACCCTACGTGCCTTTGGTCATTCTTTCTTCTGGAATGTCCTCTCTATGCTTTCTCACTTTTCATTAAATCCACCTCTCTTTGAAACTTTTCGAGTGTTCATCCTATAATGATTGTGACCTTTGGATTCGTATTGCTTATTGTCAGTATCATTCATTTTAACATATCTTTCATGACTTAGTTTTTTTCCTTGGGAATACACAAAAGGGATCTTCAAGAAGTTAACCATGACATTCTTATAGTAGGAAAATATTGGAAACACCATACAAATCCAATATTGAGGATTGGGTTACCCACTGTTTCTCAAAAAATTTTGAAAATAGCTCAGGTTCCAATGTATAAAGAAATGAAGTAAGGGATGGTTTCACTCATGTGGAATTTAAAGAAACAAATGAACAGACAAAATTTGCAGGGCAAAAGACTGGAAAGAGGAACAAAGTGGTGGAAAAGGGCACTGAACTCTGGTGGGTGGGTGTGGTGTGAAGTAGTCACAGACTTGAGATTTGATTTCAGTGTCCTAAAATTAGTATATCGATGTAGACAAATAATAAAATTATTCATAAAACATATAAATAAATGATGCAGCCTTTTATGCTTATCCATACTCTCCTATTTACCTCACTTGCCACCTCAAAAAATTATAAGATCCTTGAGAGCCCAGAGATGGACTGACCCTAACATAGCACTGGTTATATTGTGTGTTTTCATTCAACAACTGACTAATAAGGAGAAAAACTTTCGAATGATCTTTTCTATTTCCAAGTAGGCATTATACAAATATTTATAACAATGACAATGTACTTAATGCCACTGAACTATACACTTAAAAAAGTTAAGAAATTTTGTTATATATATTAACATAATTTTTAAAAATATATAGCCTATATTTTATATAGCTTCAAAATACATATGAAAATTTTAATGTACTGCTGCTTGGTCTCTCAAATGTAAATTAGCTGGGAAGAAAACACTAGATTCAACTAACTCTATCAGAAACTAACTCTGTGACCTTGGACAAGTCAACTTTTTGAGCCTCTGTTGCCTGGTCTGTAAAATGGGTGGATGGCTTCACTAAATGATCTCCAAAGACCCAGTTCTATGAGCCTGTAAGTTATATCCCTCTGGAGAGTAGGCATCATCTCCAGAATTGTGGGACCAAACGATCTGGCTCCCTTCCCAGATTCACAAGCTAAACCATGCTAAGTGAACAATAACCTATTCCACCCCCAGCCTTGCAGATGCTAAAAACAGTTTGGGAAACTGGTAGCAACTGTGGATTTGGAGGACTCTTTGTCTGCCCCACCCCAGCTCTGCCTCTTTTTTGGGAACTCCAGCAGGGTTTGTTCTCAACCAGCATCCTGTCGGAGTAGCATTCACTCTACCCAGGCCTTTAGGAAGGGGCAAATTCTTCCTTTTGGTCTCTAGTTTCAGCTCTCCCTGCAGGAGAAGGGAGGGGAGGAGGGGGAAAATAAAGGCATCTTTTCCTCCCTTAACTATAATCTATCAAGGAGTGCTTGGAGAAGCAGTTCTCATTAATTAGTGTAACAAGATTTTAAACAACTTCAAATTTAAGTGGTAGTGTTTTTGTCTGGGTTATAGCTGCAAAAATCTTCAAGGGGCATGTGTGTGTGTACACTTAGAGAGATATACACATAAATAGATATATGTACAGACATCTTTATGTATATCTAGATATAGGCATTTAATTTGTCCACTTTTGGAGAATAAACACTGTCTGACATCTGTCCTTTGAAATTAATTGTGGAAGCTGAGTTGTTGTTTTCAAAATGACAGGGTTTATGTGTTTGCAAAAAATCCCTAGTTATCTTTTGGTTCAGGTTAGTTACAAAAACTGCAAGCTGTTCAACTGAAAAGGCAATAATATTCGTTCTTTAAGATGCTAGCATATTGTAAAACCCCAAAGCCTCAGCTTATACATGCAAAGCTTGGGGCAGAAGAGAAGGGAGGGCAATGGTCATCTGAATTGTAGATCACTTGCTCACCAGGCTTACCAGGAGTCTTGAACAAAGGGTAAAGAGAAATACTTTAGGCCTGAGATCACTGGACTGTCAGTGATCTCTGTTCAAAAAAAAGAGGGGAGAGAGAATGTCTTGCTGTCATTTTCTTAAGAAGGATTTAATTATTTAGTACCTGCTGATTTTTCTCTGGGATTTAAAGTTATTTATAAAACAATTAAATAAAATTGAAACTAAGTGGATTAGGAAAGCTGGGCCAAATTTATATTATACTTTGAAAGATAAGCTAAAATCAGGCCCAAGGTTAAGACACAAAGAAAATGGGTAAAATTTTACTTATTTCTTGGAGTTGTGCCTCAGTTATTATGAATAACAATCTTTCTTCAAGTATCATAGAAGTTATTTGTTACTATCCCAATACTAGTCAGATCTTTTGGAAGAGCCATTCCATTCATTAAGCATCTCAATCCAGCTGTCCCAGTGCTCTGCATATTTTGTTAATCTTCCTTCAGCTAATGGTAAGGTTTGTCCAATATTAACTTGAGGGGTCTCTGCATCAACAGAGCCAAGATGCCCAGGGTTGACCTCTTTGAATTCTAGAAGTCTTGTTGTTCATTTTGTGATTGATTAACTGTCTTAATTGACTGGATGAGAAGTGTGGTTTCTCTGTGGCACCTCCCTGGACATGACCTCCAGCCTCTCCAGTGGCTACCTTGCATAGCCAAGTATGTGCCTCCTGCCAAACAGAAAGTCAATGGTTATAGCCATTTTTCCGGTGATGTTGGAAAAGAGGTTTTTATGTCAGTGCTTTTGTTTCGATTACAAGCTGTGTGGTTTTGTGATTACACTGCAGTTTCTTCAGAAAACTGCAATACTGCTTTTCCCCAAAGCTTCATAATGAACACATTTTTAAAATATTAAAAGTAACACTGATTTTTTTTTCAATCCAGAAAATGTTCCAAAATAGGAAACTTAATCCTAGTTTGTTTCTCGGTTTCCCCTAAAAACTTAGCTTTTCTCTCTTTAACCACAATATTCAGCCTACAGGCTGGGCTGAACATGGAAAAGGTCACGGGATTCTTCCAGAGGAGAGTATAAATGTGTCTGCCCTCTGATGAACCAGAGACAGAAAATTAGAGGCGGGCGACAGCTCATATACTAAGGAATTCTACAGCTAGAAAAAAATGTTGCCTTCAGGCTAATGATTTTAGAGCTGTATTTCTTCACAACGTTGGCCTTGAGTATTAGATGTCAAGAGAAGAGATTGGAAGGAGAGGGGCATATAAGAAACCATGGCTCCTAGATTTGGGGGGCATTTTGTCCCACTAGTATCATGCATCTTGATTTTTTTTTTTTTTGAGGTCTGATTGACATACAAAATTATGCACATGTTTAATGTATACATTTTTAAACTGTCATCATAAAAACGCCATAATCATAACCTCTGAAAGCTCCCTCCCTCTTGGGTTTCTATCATCTTCACAAATCTTTAAGACCACTCACACTTGAGTACTGTTCACTCTAGATGAGGATGGGAAGTAGCGCTCTAGGACGCACTCCTCTTGCAGAACTGCATCCATGTTCCCTTGACCACCGTCTTCCTGATCCCCCTTCGCCATCTGTCCCAATTTTCAGTCAGCAAACAGATCATCATAAAGATGAAAGAACTGAATTTCTCTCCTTCTGAGCTTTGTAGCAAACTTTGTAATAACCTCAGAATTGTTAGGGAAAGATACTCATTGAGATTTATTTTGTGAACATTTTAAGTAATGAATTTTCACCTATTCCTGCCTACATAGAAGAGGCAGGAGATCCTGACACTCAATTCACACACTGGCTCCATTCCCGGTTCCGCCTCAGAACACTTCTGAGACCTCATCACATAATCGTGTCAATAATGCCGTCCCCATAAGGTCATGAAGGATTCAAGGGACACAGTGCAAACATGCCTTTAGCACAGCTCTGAAAACACAGTTTTCAATAAACGCCAATTATTCTTTAGATTTTATTTAGCAGTGTGTGATAGTCAATACATTTTTGAATGCTTTATTTTGGTTTTATTATGAAACTGAGCTAAGGCCTCATAAAAAATTTATTTCATGCTCAAACCTTAAAAATAAGTGTGACTGGCACACCCTGGAGGCCTAGTGGATAGACATACAGTCCACATAGATTCCAAGGACCCAGGTTCAAATCCCGTGGTGGGGGTGGGCGACCAAGATGAACAACTAACTGAATAAATAAAGTGCTTCTTCCCCAGCTCTCTTCCTGCCTGCCTGCCTACCTACCTACCTACCTTCATTCCTGCCTGCACCTTTGCTTTAAATACAAAGTGTGGTTTTGATTTTGCAAATAAAGAAATTGAAGCTTAGCACTCTGGACTGAATGTTTGTCTCTCCTTCAAATGTGCATGTTGAAGCCCCAAACCCCAATATGACAGCATTTGAAGGTGGAACCTTGGAGACATAATTAGGTTGAGTTGAAGTCAGGAGAAGTCATCTCACTATGGGAATAGTGCCTTTAGAAGACGAGGGAAAGCCAGAACCCTCTCTCTCTGCTAAGTAGGAATTCAGCAAACCAGGAAGAGGCCTCTCACCAAGAACGTAATTGGCCTGTACTTTGATTTTGGACCCAGTGTCCAGATGTGTGAGAAATAAATTTCTGTTGTTTAAGCCACCCAGGCTGTTGAATTTTTTTAGAGCAATCCCTGCTGACTTAGTAAAGCTAAGTAAGCAAAGACACTTAGTAAAGCTAAATAAGTTCACCCAAGATCACATAGCTAGTGGTAGTTAAACCAGAATTTGATTAAGTGTGACAACAAAGCCTGGGCTTTTTCTATAAAACCACACTGTTATCCATTGTAAGAGGGAAGTTGTTTTGGGTTTCTCATTATAGAAAGTTCCTCTGAGCAAGCCTAAATCCAGCTGGTACTCTTTACTATCTATGTTTCCATATGTATATTACTTGACTTCTCTGTGCCTTGGTTTCTTCATCTGTAAAATGGGGCATAATGGTACAGGGCTGTTGAGAGAATTATATGAAGACATATGAAGCATTTAAGACAGTACATGGCAAGTAATTCTTTTTTAAGGACAAATACAGGCAGGAATGAAGGCGAGTAGGCAGACGGGCAGGAAGAGAGAGGTGGTAGAAGCATTTTATTTAGCTGGTCATCTTGGTCGTTCCCCATGACCCCAGATGCAAACCCAGGTTCTTGAGAGTACAGGGACTGTGCTCTTGGCCAAAGGCAGCTGATGAAACTGCTACTCCACGAGGGTGTGCGAGCATGTAAAAATTTTAGTATTATCATTATTATTACAACTTTTTACTCTGGTATCAACTCAAAAGTAGTCTTTAGGAGACAGCAGCCATTGCATTTGCTACACAGCTTATTAAGACTTTATACAGTATAATATATTGTTAGTGGAATATTAACTTGTAGTTTCCTGAAATCATCAGTGAGAATTTCAGAGCCTAAGTGGACTGACCACCCAGCAGAGTTTTAGAAAAGGAACCTCAACCCATACTCACACTCCTGATCCCACTTCCCCCTCCCTACCCTCCGTCATCATAGCAGGCCACTAATCAGAATCTGCAGAGTGGGTTGGAATACTTCATACTTTAACAAGTATCCCCAGTGATTCAGATGTGCAACCTTCTAATCTAGTCCATTTTAAAATGAGAAAGAGAGAGAGAGAGAGAAAGAGAGAGAGAGAGGGAGAGGGAGGAAATTAAGTGACTTTCCTGAGGTTCAGGGCTCTTTCTGTTATAAGGTGCTGACATTCACATAGATGCCTGATTATTCCAAGTTTATATCAGTCAAAAGAATGATAAAGTTTGTGGAAATGCTGACCTGCCTCCTGGGTTGCCCCCTGCACGCTGGGGTTCTAGAAGCTGAGGCTGTGGGAAGACTTACTTGAGTGGTAGACACATCTCCTCTCCCTTCCTGTGTGAACTAAGGTGACGAACATAGGAAAAAGAAATAACTCACTTCAGTGGACTTGGATTCCAGGCTGGCAATAAGAAGTATACCAGTCTATGTAAACATGAAACCTATCTTCTGTTTGGCTTAACTGTGGTTGATTCATAATCCTAGGGTTAGCCCTTTGAAAAATATCATATCTCTCTTTTGTATTTTTAAGTAACTGAGACCCCTTTTTCTGTTGCTTCGGCTGCTGTTGATACTGGGTTGAGGTTGGACCCACTGATCCTTTAGGAGATTCCCAGGTTGTTCATTTACTTACTCTCTGATAAGCTGAACATGCGTGTAGACTCACCAAATAGTCTTGATGGCAAAAACGGTTCTGTACTGTTGACTCGTAAACATAGACTTAATGTCAAGAGGGTCTGTTTATGAGAACCTCCAAGTATTTCAAGACATGTGAGACAAAAGAAAAAAAAAGTCTTTCCAAAAATCAACTTGTACATATAGCCTAATATCTACCCTAACTATTCTTTAAAAACAAAAAGATACCTTATTTTTCAGAGTAGTTCTAAGTATCTCCCAGGCAGGGATAATTTATAAAATGTGGAGAAGAGTTGTCCCCAAGAGAAAACTAAGAGAACTGTTCTAAATACCTAGTCTTACCCAGAGAGCAGCTAAGCTGGGCATATGCCTATTGCTAAGAAGAATATTTTTACTAAAAATGAAGAAAAAAAATAGTCCTAGGAACTTTACAGTTCTTTTGAAAAAAATTTTTCTATCTTTTTTTTTTTTCTTTTTAAGGAAAAGTGCAAGCAGGAATGAAGGCAAGCAGTCAAGCAAGGCAGGAAAAGAAAGGAGGAGGAAGCATCATTTATTTCATTTTTAATGAGTTGTTCGAACTAGTTATTTCCCTAGGGACCCAGGACTTGAACCCAGGTATATGTGGATTGCTCCATCAGAGGCAATTGACCCAACCACTGGTCCATCAGGGTGCACCTTTTTAAAAAATTTTCTAGCATTTTATTTTATTTAGTTGTCATCTTGGTTGTTCTCCTCAGCCCCAGGATGTGAACTCAGGTCCTTGGGATGTATGTGGACTTCACTCAGTCAGAGGTGGCGGAGCTAACCACTACTCCACCAGAGTGATTTTGGTTAAGAACCTTCTACTTCTTGTCACAGGTATTACCTGTATAGAATCTTTCCTTTGGGTTACCAGGAACCAAGGAGTAAGAAGGAAAAGAGGGTTTTGGCTTTTTTTTTTAACCTGGTGGTTTTTCCTCCTAGTACCCAGAGGAAAAAGAAATGCTCCACCAGCAAGCATCCTGTATGCCCTTTATTGTAAGACTCATTGATCTTCTACTTGCTTGTTCAATATCTGTCTTCTGATCAAACTATAAATTCCTTAAGAGTGACTGGGTTTTTCTTATTTGCTACTATATCTCTGGTATACAGTCCTGGCGTATAGTTTGAAATTTAATAGATAGCTTTTGAATAAAATGCAGAATAAATTATGTTGAAGTCATAGCCTTCAACAGGGAGGGTTGGAGCCAGTAAGATGTAAATTGCAGATGAAGCCTCTGTGGGGAATTGGAGTGGCTGCTGTGCACAAGGTGGGGTATATAATGGAATGACTTAGATGAAGAAGGGAGGGACTTCTAGTTTTGAAGGCAAAAACAGGCAAGAATTTGGTGATTATCTTGAACCTGATGTGATTGCCTTGGTAATCATTAAGAATTTAAGAGAAAAATGCTAAACTGCATCTTTTTTCATTTGTTATAAAGTACATGTTAGTATTTCAGGTTCAGGTTGTTTTAACAAAGAGAGATTTTAGATTTTGTTTTTAAGCATTAATATAAAGGTAGTCATATCTCTTTTAAACTGTGTAATTTCAACAACACAATTAGTGTCTTGAAGCCATCTGAGGGTAGTGTAACAATCTGAAAACATGATTATGAGAGCATCTGAATGGAGAGTGGTTCACAGTATATATTTACACATCTTTGTTGAACTTCAGCTCCTTGTTGTGGCTGCTTCTGGAGAAAACTGAGTGAAGAACTCACATTGTAATCGTAGATGAGGATGAAAATTAGAGAGCTATGAACATAAGAAGGATGCAAATATTCATATTCACTTTTTAACTAAGGAATTTTTAATAGACAACACTGAAAAAAATATCACTTAGCTCCCCCTCACCCCCACCCCTTCTGTGACTTGGGTGACTAAGGTGCCGGTTATGAAAGCTATGGACCCAGGTTCAATAGGAGCAGGGAAGGGAGACACAGAAACAAGCAAAAACTAAATCCCTTGGAATAATGTATAACTGCAAGTTTAAATACTTGATTTGTTTTCAGAAAATCCACAAATTTGAAACCTTGAAAATATATAGATGGAAGGTACATAATTTGCAGTTTTGAAATACATGTATATCCAGGAAATCATCACCAATAATCAGGAATTTTTATTTTCTTCGGGTTTCCTCATGATGCTTCATAATCCCTCAACTATTCTTCCCCCAAGCAAACAGATCTGATTTCTTTCTTTTTAAAGGAAAGTTGCAGACAGGAATGAAGTTGAATAGACAGGAAGACAGGAAAAGAGAGAGGAGGAAGAAGTACTACATTTTGTTACATTTTTATTTCGTTATTCACATTGGCTGGTCTCCTCGGATCCAGCCCCAGAGAAGAGAAACCCGGTCCTTGGGACCTATGCGGACCGCTCTTCTTCGGAGACAACTGGCCCAGTCGTGGCTCTGCCAAAGCACATCCAGATCTTTTTTACTTAGACAATTATTTTTACTTTAAATCGTGGTTTAAAAAACACATACTATAAAAATTTACTATTTCTTAAAGAAATAGTAAAGATCAGAGAAGAGATTAATAGAATTGAAAATAGAAAACAATTTTTAAATCAACAAAACCGAGTTGGTTTTTTGAAAAGATCAAGAAAAAAATCCTTGGGTGAATTAACAAAAAAAAGTAGACTCAAATGACTAAAATCAGAAACGAAGGAGAGGGCATTACAACTGATGAATTCTTCAGAAGTAAAAAAGGATTATAAAAGATACTATGAACAACTGTTTGCCAACAAATTTGATAACCTGAAATTTTCTAGAGAAACAAAATCTACCAAGACTGAAATATTAATAAAGAGAAAAATCTGAAGTATACCTATAACTAGGAAGGAAATTGAATCAGTAATCAAAATCTCCCATAGACTCCCTGGCTCAAATATTTCTGGGTTAGAATATCAGGAAAACACTAAGGATTAAATTATAATCTTTAGCATGGCTAGAAACAACATGAAGTGATAAACTACAATAATCATGACTGGTAATGTTATATTTCTGAGTGACCAGTCGAAAGAAAAGGTATAAAATTTATTATTCCTCTTTGGCTCTTTTTTGGTATGGTCTTATTTTCAAATCATGTAGCATCTATATAGTTTTTAAGGACACAAATTCAAAAATTTTAAACACACACACACTGCCACTCAACAAAGAAAAGCTCAAGACCAGATAATGCCACTGAAGAATTCTACCATTTAAAGGATTAACTCTAATCCTTCTCAACTTCTCCCAAAAAATTGAAGAGAGGGGAACTAATCCATATCCATTCATCATTACGCTGATATCAAAGCCAACAAAGACAATACAAGAAAAGAAAACAACATACCAATGTCCCTGATGAACTTATTTGCTAAACTCCTCACCAAAACACTAGCAAAACTGAGTTAAACAGCACGTTAAAATTGGTATATACCATGAACAAGTAAGATTTATTCCTGGAATGTGAGGACGATTCAACATATAAAAATCAGCCAATATAATAACCTACATGACTATCTCAATTGGTGTAGAAAAAGCATCTGACAAAAATCACATACTTTAATGATAAAAACACTCACCAGATTAGGAGTAAAAGAAAACTATCTCAAAATAATAAATATCGTATAAGAAAAGTCTACAATATATTACTCAGAAAGGAGAGACTGAAAACTTTTCCTCTAAGATCGGAGACAAGACAAAGATGCCTACTTTTACTACTGCTATTTAACATGACTTGGAAGTCCTAGTCAGTGCAATTAGTCAAGAAAATAAGAAATAAAATGCATCCAGATTAGAAAGAAAGCATTAAATTATCCCTATACAGATGACATGATCATATATGTAGAAAATGCTAAAACTTTCACATAAATTATTGGAACTAATGAATGAATCCAGCAAAGTTGCAGAAAACAGAATCAACAAATAAATCAGTTGCATAAAAAGGAGGAAGTGAAACTATCTTTATTTGCAGATGACTCTGTCAAAGAACTACTAGAACTAATCAACGAATGCAGTAGTGGCAGATTACTAAATCAATGCAAAAAATCTATTGCATTTTTATATGTAAACAACATGCTAGAAGAAAATGAAATCAAGAAAATCACACCATTTAAAACAGAAGTATAAAGAATCTAATATCTAGGAATATGCTTAACAAAGGAGGTGAAAGTTCTGCGTAATGAAGACTACGAGTCCTTCTTAAAAGAAATAGAGGGGGGGATACAAGGATATGGAAAGACGTCTCTTGCTCATGTTGGGAAGAATCAACATTCGTAAAATGATCATCTTACCTAAAGCACATACAGATTTAATGCAATCCCATTAAAAATCCCACAGACTTATTTCAAGGAAATAGAACCGAAAAATCTCAAAATTTGTATGGATAGTCAAAACGATTAGGAAAAAAAGAATGAATTGAACAGATTACACTCCCAGACATTGAGCTATACTACAAAGTGATAGTGATCAAAATGGTATGGTATTGGATAACAGAGGTACAGATCAGTGGAATAGAACTGAACCACCAGAAACTGGCTCACTCACATATGATCAGTTCATCTATGACAGAGGGGCCAAAAGCATACAATGGAGAAAGAGAAGTCTCTTCAGTGAATGCTGTTGGGATATGGACATAAGACCAGAAACCATAAAATTCTTGAAAGACAACATAGGAATGATATTCCATGACACCAGCCTTAGAGAAATCTTTGGGGACTCAACTCCAGCATCAAGGGAAACAAGAACAAAAATAAGTAACTGGGACTACATCAAACTAAAAAAATTCTACACAGCAAAAGAAAACACCTCCAAAACAAAAATCAACCTACTAACTGGGAGAAGATATTTTTGTTGTATATTTCTGAAAAGGGCTTTATGTTAAAAAAAATACAAAGAACTCATAAAACTCAATAACAGAAAAATGGTCAATTCGATCCAAAAAGAAAATGGAAAGAAGAACTGGAGAGACTTTTCCAAATAGGATATACAGATGTCCAACATCACATGAAAAGATGTTCCTACTTGCTGACTATCAGGGAAATGCAAATTGAAATAACAATGAGATATCACCTTATACCTAATAGACTGACTTTTATCCAAATATCTGGGAACAGCAAATGTTGATGAGGCTGTGGAGAAAAGGGAGCACTTTATACTGCTTTATAGAAAGCAGTGTGGAGATTTAGAAATCCCATGTTCCTGCCAGCCCACTTCTGGATATTTACCCAAAAGTTACAAAATCACTAGTTCACAGAGATTTATGCACCCCCATGTTTATTGCAGCCCTATTTCCAACATTTAAGAACTATAATCTATGTTAGTGCCCAATGTCAGATAAACAGATGAAGAAGATGTAATATATACACAATGGAATACTACACAGTTCTTAGAAGAGATGAAATCCTGTCATTTTAATCAACATGAATGAATTTAGAAGGGATTATGCTAAGTGAAATAAGTCAAAAGAAGAAAGATACCAGATGATCTCACTCATAGGTGGAATGTGAATAGACAAAACAAAGGAACAGGTGAAACAAAACCAACCCTTGGACACTTGTAATAATAGAAATGAGGTTTCCAATAGGGAATGGGACAGGAGTCTGGGGTAGGGACAACAAGTGGTGACAGAACCCACTGGGCAGTGGTGATTTGCTGGAGGTCAGGATGTGTTGACATATATTTGAGGAATGGAAAACTGCACATATGGGGAATCTATACATATCAGTTTATTTTAATTTGTAAAACAAAGTTACTGCAATAAAATACTAAAAAAAGAAGAAAAGTCAGCTGCATATTAATATGTTATAGCTAGTAAAGAAATACACTAACAATTAACAACTGGAAAAAGAAATTAAGAAACACTTCCAATTTATAATAACATCGAAAAGAGTAAAATACTTAGGAATAAACCTAATTCAGCAGGTGGAAGACTTATATATTGAAAACTATAAAATGTTGCTCAAGAAATTAAAGAAGACATAAATAAATGAAAAGATATCCTGTGTCCATGGATTGGAAGATGTAATGTTGTTAAACTACCCAAAGTGATCTACAGATTCAATATAAGCCCAACCAAAATATCAACGGAATTTTAGCAAAAGTTGAAAAAAAATCCTAGAATTCATATTAAATCTCAAGAGACACTGAGTGGCCAAAATAATTTGGAAAAGAACAGCAAAGCTGGAGGATTTACAGTTGCTACTTAAAAAAACATAGTACAAAGCTATAGTAATAAAAACAGGGTGGTATTGGTCTAAAGACAGACATACAGGCCAATGCAATAGAATAGCGAATCTAGAAAAAACAACCCTTGCATAGATATTCAAATGATCTTTGATAAGTGTGCTAAGATCACTCAATAAGAAAAGGACAATTTCTTCATTGAAAGGTGCTGGGAAATCTGTATCTCCACATGAAAAAGATTGAAGTTGATTGAGTTCCTATTTTACAACACATACAAAAAATGATTCAAATGAATTAAATAGCTAAATTTAAGGCCTAAAACCGTAAAATTCTGGAAGAAAATATAGGAGGAGAGCTTCATGTCTTGAATTTGGCAATGATACCTTGTATATAGCACTCACCTGTTAAACCACCAGGACAGCTGTATTTATAATACTCAAAAGCTAGTTAACAGCTCAACTGTGCCTTAACAGTAAATAAATAGGTGAGCTCTGGTAGAAGCGATTAGGTCAGCTGCTTCCAAAGGAGTGTAGTCCACCTTCATCCAAAGACCTGGGTTTGCATCCCAGGTCCAGGAGTACAACCAATGTGAACTAAATAAAATTAAAATAAAATACTTCTTCCTCTTCTCTCTTCATTCCTGCCTACAACTTTTCTTAATAAAAAATAGGGGTGAATAAGAAATATACATACACCTCTCAGATATCATTTGATGAGTTTTTATTATGGACCAAGCACTGTGCCAAATGCTTTAAATATATTACCATAACTCAGTGAGGCAGGAAAAATCAACCTTATTTTACAGATGATGAAGCTGAGTCTTAGAGAAGTTGAGTAACACATACAGGGTTATATCATGAAGTTATGCCAACACCAGGGTTTGAAATTAAACCAAGAGTAATGCCAAAGATGGAATACACTCCACCGTATCTCTTGAACTCATGGGAGTAACACACTGATTGTCTCACAGCTTCCCAGCTGAAGAATTCCTTAGGAAAGGGAAGTCCTGACTGTTTACCAGTGATGTTAACAGACAAGCTAGCACAATGATCTTGAATGTAAATATTAACAGGCTAAGTCTGAGTTTCCTTGGATTCCATTTCCTAGTTCTGTGAGCTATGTAACTTTCTGTTCCTTTATCTATAAAATGGAGATAATAGAATCTAGCTCATTCCCAGATTGTACTCAGAACAAAGAGTTCCTGGAACATAGTAAAACACCACCTATCTTTAGTTAGCTTCTTAAATGTAGTGAAACGTCTTTGAATTCTTCCTGTCTCTGTTAAGAGAGATAAGCCACTATTTAAAAACATTATTCAGTTTAATGAATTAAAATTTGTTCTGCAAAAAAAATCTTTTAGACTGTAAGTTTAAATTAGTGGTTACCAGAGGGAAATGGGAAAAGAGGTGGGTAAATGGGGTAAAAGAGGACAATCCTATGGTAAAGAATAGAACTGGACTTTTAGTGATGAACTTAATATCATATAAACAGAGGTTGATTTATACTAATATACACCTGCATCTTATAGTGCAATGTTATTATATTAATAATAATAATGATATCTGTTCTGTGCTAGGCATTGTGAGAGATCAGAACCAAGTCAGTGGAAATAGTCCTTCTCCTCAAGAATCCTGCAATCTTTTAAGAAAATGTATACTTGCCCTATTTAATATTCTGAATATTTACACACCCTATGCTTTGTAGTTGGTTGGACTTCGTATTTAAAAATTTGACTTTGCAGCACACTCTGGTGGCTTAAGGGTTAAGTTGGCCAGGTATAGTCCAAGTAACATTCTAAGTGTGTGGGGGTGTGTGTGGAGGAGGGACAACCAAGATGAACAACTAAATGAAATAAATAGTGCTTCTTCCTCCTTTCCCTTCCTGCCTGCCTGTCTCTGCTCACCTTCATTCCTGCCTGCACCTTTCATTTCATTTTTTTTTTTTTTTAATTTTTCAGCAATCTAACCCACTGTGCATTTTGACATACCATATATAGAGAATTTCTCCTTTAGGTCTTCCTAAATCAGCATCACCCCCTTTCTTTTTGATAGCAACATGTTTTGTTAATATTCCATATAGCTGAATCTTAGTGAAACTTCCTAAACTAAAGCTACTTTGAAAGAACTTTCAAAGTGTCTTCTAACTTCACCTCTAGGTATCACAAAGTTATACACGATAATCGCCTCACTCCCATAGTGAGGGGCAGAAGGAATCCTAGATTATGGCAGCTTAAAGTGGACTGAGTTTCTAGCGTTATGGAGGTGACCTCTTTTGTTTATGCGACATCTAACACTGGTGCCAGATTGACTGAATGTACTGAAGATCTAAGCTAAAACCAGACTTGATTTTGGTGCATTAAAACATGTCTACATTGATCGTTTGACCCCTCTGCAGTGTTGCTTTTAGGAAAGGGCAAATAGGACAGCTGCATGCAGTCCTCTGTTTCAGGGATCAGTGTTGTGGAAGAAGCTATGCAGTACAACTGTGCGAGGATGAGTTGTGTCCTTACACATTTATTTAAGAAAGACTTAACTCCTTAATATTCATTTGTGGAAGTCAGAATGTGATCTTATTTGGAAACAGTTGCTGCACCTATAATGAGGTAAGTTAGGGTGAGAGTTGTAGTATCTAATATGAAGGAAATGTGGGCACATGAGGAGGGCACCTTGTGGAGATTGACATTATTCTGCCATATGCCATGAAACGGCCAGAAGTTGGGAGAAAGACACAGAGAACAGATGCTCCCCAGCACCTTTCCAGGGAGCAGGGGCCTGCTGCCTCCCTGATGGCTGATATCCTGACTTCTAACTTCCAGAGCCATGAGACAATAAATTTTGGTTATTCGAGCCAGTCAGTTTGTGGTGCTTTGTTGTGGCCGCCCAAGAAACTAATACAAGATAAAAAGGGAACTTTGCTCCCTTTTGTTTTTTTTACTCCCTGTTACCTAAGTGCTAGGCCTCTTCTGCAGCCCAGCTTTATTTATTTTTTTAGCTTAAAAAAACAAAGATAATCTCTTTCCTTAGGTGGCTAAGGATCTATGGTGGGAGAAGAAAGCAAATCAAGAGAGAGTGCGGCACTTGACTCTGTCACTTGTTTGCTGTGTGACTTTGGGCAAGTTATTTAGCTTTCCCAAGTTTCAGTTTCTTTATGTCTAACATGGCAATAATGATGTCAGATCAGAAGCTTGCGAGTGACTGCAATAACCTATGTTGTGCATACTCACAATGTAGCTGCTACTGTTGCAAAACTGCAGTTTAAGGCAGAATGATAATGACAAGAATGAATAAAAAGGACTAAGAGGCGAGGAGGAGGGAAGGAAGGAGAAAAATGTCTTGTACTAGAGTAGAACCAGCTATTAGTGGAACAGGGGAAAGATAGTTTAGAGCCACAAGTGGAGGGGGTCTTGCAATGGTGGACTAAAGATACGTCCTGGTTTGATCAAGACTGTCCAAGTTTAATTGTCCGGGCTTCTCATTTAGTTTGAAATCCTGTTCTAGTTCTTTCACAATTTGTTAAAAGTTCATTTCTCCTGTCTAAAATGTAAGATTTTCTTGTATGTATGAATATCAAACTTTGGTGGCTATCAGATAACAAATTTAACATATCTAAGATAAAATTCTACTTTTAATGACGGGGATGCTCTGAGCTAAGCATGAAACCACCAGGAATTGTTTCTGTTTGTATCAGTAATGATGCCTACCTGTGATATTCCACTTGGTCCTGTCTCAACTCTAAAAATTATGGTAAGCTTAGCTCAAGATTCCAACACAGACTTCTGAAGCAGCATTGGCATCATCTAGGACTTTGTTAGAAGGCAACTTCTCAGGCCCCATTCCAGACCCACTGATACAGACTCTGCGTTTTAACCAGCTTCCCAGATAATTGAAAAGCACTGAGACTAAAGGTCCTGCCTCTTATCAAAACATTTTCTCTTGGTCCTCTCAGACTGATATAACATAAATACCATGAATCAGGTGGCTGAAACAATAAGCATTTATTTCTTACAGTTCTGTATGCCAGAAAGTTGAAGATCAAAGTGCCAGAAGATTCCATTAGCTGGTGAGAGCCATCTTCTTGCTGTGTCTTCACAGAGTAGAAACTGAGAGGAAGCTCTGTGGGACCTTTTCACCAACACTGTAATCCTATTTATGAGAACCCCACCCTCAAGACTTAATCACCTCCCAAAGTTCCTACTTCCAAAGATCATCACCCTGGGGATTAGGTTTCTACAGATTAATGTTGGGAGGACACATTCTTAAATGTCTACCTATTCTCTGATTCTTCCAGGCTTGAATGGAAAATTGGGCTAAATGTACTTTGAAGTAATGGGAGTCCTTGAGCAGACATTAAAGATATAAATGTTCCATCTCTATTTGGGGCATATGGATAGATCTCAGCCTCAGCCATGAATGTTCCTTAAAACTGTAACACACAGGAGACTTTTAAAACAGTAGTTACTCTGGGACATTCCAGTCTGAAACCAAAAATGATCTCCCACCCAAGAAAGGAACTCAAAAGACCAACACCAGTGACAGTAAATCACCACAACCAGAAAAAAAGAACTTGCAATACAGTTAGGAAAACACTGATGTCTGTTTGTGGGGAAATCTTTAGGCTAACGTCCAGGCACTAAAGGAGTAGGAAGAGACCAAAACCGTTTAATGAATCATGCAGTCTATAAACTGGTATCAGATGTTCTCCAGCCAACAGAGCCACAGACAGCAGCAACATCTAGATTCTTCCAAATAAGGTAGCCCCAACCCCATACGATCACCCTTGAAGACAATTGTCTGTTTGTTTTAGAATCACCAATTGGTTTTAAAACTAAAGTGCATTTATACATGTAAAATCAGGTTTGTCAAGGTTTCTTTAAATACACACAGACACAACCATTACATTTGTAGGCGTGTCAGGTTTTCCACTGTATCCGTTGGAGAAAAGGGGAGTGTAAATCCAAGAACAGAAGCTGTCTTTGGTTTCACTTGGTGGTCAGGGAGTAAGGGGTTTGTTTTCTCACTGTAACTGAGCAACCTGATTTCAGTGCTGCTCCTCTGACATATGTACAGGGAAAGACGAAAAATTTCCCACACACCAATTTTCAAGTAAGTGTAGAGATGACTCTTAGTCTATGAGCTCTCAGACATAACACAAAAGTAACTACTTTAGTTGAGCGTTTAATACCAGTAATTGAAAGAGTAAATAATAATGAATTATAAATTCATAGAAAAAACTCTTAATAGGATGTTGAGTTACTTGTGTGTCAAAATATCCGCCTACCCTGCCTGCCGTTGGTGGGGGTGAGGGTGGGGTGCTGTCAAGGTTGGTATCAGTTCATCGGGGTCAATTGCCTCAAGTGGTGAGTCCCTACCTTACTTTACCCCAGTGTGTCACTCTGTAAAAAATCTGGAAGCTCTGCTATGAATTAGATTCATACTGTAGGCTTTCCAAATATATGACTAGATTGATGATTTTAAGTGGCAAAGAGACATGACATTCTAAAGATTGTACTGCTTAGTGAGAGAAGAATTTCCTCTTCAATTTTCTTTCAATCCTTCTAACTAGAGAAAGAAAAATGATGAGTTTTGGGTTATTGTATCTTCAACTGTTAATTTTCCCTTTGACAAAGGGAGACCAGATCACAAGCGCAGAACTTTTACTATGCAACATCTAAAATTCAATAACAATTTTTGTTTTGTTATATTTATTTTTGGCTAGTGATTTTTATTTTCCATTTATTTTAACATTTATAGTTTCATTTATAACAAGATAACTTAAAAATGAAAGTTGCTGCAAATAAAATGATGAGCGAAAATGGTACAAATTACTACCTTTAACATATAGCAAAATTGTGACCATGATAATCGAATGACTGAAGCTTAGAAAATGCCACCCATTGGGTTGCTTATATTCACTTTACAATAGCCCAATAAATCATTTAAAACCCTACAGACATAGACATATAGACATATTAAAATGAAGTTCATTCCATTTTCAGAAATGTTAGCTTGTTCAAATTTAACACATTAAGTTGAAAACTGTTTCTTGGGCTCTTCCTATAATAAGTTCTAATTCAATATGTGAAGATATTGGTCTTTTTCTTAGTATATTTCCCCATACTTTAACATCCTTCTCCTGGTACAAACATGATTTTCTTTCTTCAAACTACACACACTCCAGTTCTCACCCCATTGACACAGTTCTGATCACACTCACCCCCCAGGCAATTCTCCAAGCTTCTTCTAATTTATCAGTGCCTCTCTTAAACTACATGAATCAGTAATAACTATTTTGGTGTGTGGGGGAATAAAGCCATGTTTAAGCTAGCTTAGGCAAAAAGGCTTTATTAGTTCACATAATTGAAAACTCCAGAGTAAGTTTCATTAGAGGCATTATTTGAAATGGGCTCATAGAAGGTTCCCAAAAGTAAGCGTCACTGTCTCTTTCATCTCCCAGCTGCATTTCTCTAAGAAGTTTCCATATTCAGGCAGGCTTTTCTCTCAGATTAGCAAGATGGTTAAAGTATTCCTGCCTTACCTGTTTTACAGTGTCAAGTCTAGAAGAGAATAGTGGGACTCTTTCAGAAATCCAAAAACGTCTTGCATATTGCTAAGCAGCTTTGAATATGTCACATGCTTTCCCAGCTCTCTTATCAAAAATTCAGTATGCTATTGGTCAAGAGTGAGGAATAAGGACCGTTTCCCCCGTCAATGTGGAAAAGAGTCGTTTTACTAGAAAAACTCATATGATGAGGTCCATTTATAAACTCAGTACCCTAGGTGAGGTATGATTACAGAATACAGCAAGAAAATCATCTCCTTTATAATCAACTTTAATATCAGCATGGGAGTGAGTGGAAGAGTGTTCCCCTCCTGAAACTAGATTAGGAGCTGTTATTTCCCAAACTTCTGTGCTGATAACTCATGCATGGTAAAAGAAATAGGAAGCATTATATCAACACAAGACATCTTTCTTTGGTCTCTAGATCAAAGCATATAATTAAGATTAGTTGTTGAAAGGAAAGAAGGCTAGTGGTTTCTATTATTGGATAAAAACCAAGTGGAAACATAATTTGAGAGGAAATAGAAAAACCCTCTCAAATAGTAACTATAATTCAAAAAGCAAACCAAAAGAAGAACACAGTTCCCAACTTCAAAACTAAACATAGAACTACAAGAATGAAGACAGCGTGGTATTGCTAGAAGAAACATGTGTAGGTCAATAGAATAGAATTTAGAGCCTAGACATGGTCAGTTGATTTTTGTAAAAGGGACAAAGGCAAATAAATGTCAAATGTCTTCTCAATAAATGGTGTTCAAACACATATATATAGCCATACAAAAAGATGAATTTATATCTTCACATCACGTCATTCACACACACTCAAAATATATCATAGAACAAGATACAAAAGCATAATAAATTAGATTTCATAAATTAATAAATTAGATTTCATTAACATTAAAACCTTTTGTGCTTCAAAAGACATCAGTAAGAAAATGAAAAGACAAGTCACAGAAAGGGAAAATTATTTGCAAATCATCTATCTGTTAAAGAACTAGTATGCAGAATATATAAAGAACGCTTTTAAATCAACAAGAAGACAGAAAAAGAATTTTAAAAATAGAACAAAAGTCTTAATGAACATTTTACCAAAGAAGACACATAAGTAGATTGGAAAGCACATGAAAGATGCCCAGTGTAATTAGTTATTAGGAAAATATGCATGAACATGAGATACTAGCTTATACCCACTCAAATGGCTGTCATCAAAAATTCAAACAATAATACCAAGTGTATTGGTATTATTATTATTGGAAATATGTATTGCTAGTGAAAATTAAAATGGTGCAACCACTTTAGAAAAAAGAGTTGGACAGTTTCTTAAAATGTTGAATATAAATGTACCATATAGTGCAGCACTTCCACTTCTAGGTAGCTACCCAAGAGAAATGAAAATATAGGTCCACTCAAAACTTGCATATAAATGTTCATTATTCACAATAGCGGTAAAATGGAGTCCACCCAAATGCCTATCAAACAATGAATGGAAAAGTGCACCCCTGTGGCTCAGTGGCTAAGGAACACACTACCTAAAATCCAATGACAGGGTTTTGAGAACTTGGAGCCCAGGGAAGGAAAAAAAAAAAGATTGATAGATTTGTCTGGTGCAAGCTTGCCACACCATGAATGGATAAATAAAATGTCTATTTCCAAGCAATTAAAGACTGTTCTTCAATAAAAAAGAACAGATTATCAATATGTACCATAACATGAATAAGCCTCAAAAGCATTCAAAGCGAAAGAAACCGGTAACAAAAGATCACATGTTGTGTGAGTCTATTTCTATAAAATGCCCAGATAGGCAAATCTGTAGAGATATAAAGCAGATTAATGGTTACTGGAATGGAAAGTAGAAGTGGGGATTGACTTTAAATTCACGTGAGGGATCAATCTGAACTAATGAAAATATTCTAAAATTGGATCATGATGATCGTTGCGTAACTGTATATTTATTAGCAATCATTGAGTCGTGCACTTAAAATGAGTGAATTTTCTATGTCAATTAAATTCCAATATAGATTTTGAAAAATACAGCAAACAAGAAACAAACTTTGTAAGTAAAGAAAATAGATTCTGACTTGGTAGTAGATTTATAAATAATTTTGATATTTTTCTGTATTTTCAAATTCAGAAATATTTTGAAATGAAAAGAAAGCAATAAAGATAATCTAAAAAATTATTCCCTGAGAAGCAAACATTAAAAACATGATAGACTAGGTGCACCCCAGTGCAGTAGCAGTTAGGTCAGTTGCATCCACAGGAGCACAGGCCATACAAATACCCCTGGTTTCAAGTTCACAGTAGTAGGGAGGGCCACAGCCAGTGTGAACTACTAAATAAAATAAAATAAAAAAGGCTCTTCCTATCTGCCTGCCTGCTTGTCTTCATTTACTTAGAAACAGACACACAGACAGACTATGATAAGATTTGAAGAGAGCTTTCATAAAGTCCTTGATAAAGAGACAAAATGACTTACAGGCCCACAAGATTTGGCAGTAACCGGATGAAAGTTAGTAACACATCTAAATAAAGAAGAATCAATGACCAGAGAACACTGATCAATAAAGAAAGAACAAATGAAAGGAACAATCACAGAGGCAATCATTGCAATTTCGCATAGCAAGGCTGAAGGCTGATCACAGAAGGGGTCTGCACAACTGGCAGAGATGGGGGCCAGACACGTCACAGAGCTTCAGACCATTAGGCATTCTTAGTGTGGTAAAAACAGATTTGTCTTGTTTAAACTGCATGCTCACTACATCATTTTTGTAAATTTTTTCTCACAAGTAGTTTTGTGTACAGAGAAAAAGCCCAATAATATAATATTATGAATGAACACATATTCTGGTTGCTATACTTTGGACTCCTGAGGTGTACTCAGTTTGAATCAGCTTGTTCAAATCTAATCAGCTCTGAACTGGCATCAAGATGGAGTGTATGTACCTGGAAAGCTGAGAGAGACCATGTGGATTGTTGGGGGAGTTCATCAGGATAAACGCTATTGTGGGAGACCTAGTGGATGCCAGCTAGTCAGCTGACCTTTCTCAGTGACAATTCGACCTTGACAAGAACTTTACATTTAACTTTCAATATAAAGAAATTAAAGACTGCAAGACATACTGAAGTTGTTGAATGTTCAGCATATTTTTTAAGAAGATACTATGGGAAGAATTTTAAAGTCTTGTGTTTACAGACTCCAGATCCACCCAGCCATAACAATGATACTTCTGACACCAGCTGGTTCACTTCCACCCTAGTCATAAACCAGTCCTGGTTAAACAGGGCGCTTCCTTCCTGTGACTTTTGGTGGCAGCGATGCTGACAATAGTCTATGATTTTGTTTCTGGGGATTATTTGTTGATGCATTGAGCTGTAGTGTCCCACAACCTAGAAGCACTTTCTGTGTCTGTTTGTCTAGGTTCATAATTTCTATTCTGCTCTCATATAGGACTTTGAGACCAAGAACCCGTGCCATTTCCCAGACTTTGTTCTACCTCCTCTACACACACACACACACACACACACACACACACACACACACACACACACACACAAATATCCTAGTTGATCTCTGATAGTTGCCCTGACTTAACCCAGATGATTCTGCTACTCACTTAATGCTCTGAACCAGCTTTTCCTAGAATAGTGATTTTGAATTTGGCTGCAGCAATACTAAAATTCTATTCTGATGTGGACCACCCATTGTTAACATCAGACTCTGCAATACTAAAATTCTATTCTGATGTGGACCACCCATTGTTAACATCAGACTCCACAGATTTAAGGGAAGTCCCCAGTAAGGCTACTTTACTTCCTTCAGGCACCAGTTGAAAATTGGGGGGTCTCCAGGCCCTCCATACTTCTGATCAACTTGCTAGAAATTCAGGCATTCCTACTACCCCTTCAGGTTTGATACTTTGCTAGAATGACTTACAGAGAAAAAGCACTCTAGCTATGATTATAATTTTATTGTTAAAGATATAAATCAGGGCCAGCCAAATGAAGACACACGTAGGGTAAAGTCTGAAAGGATCCCAAATGCAGAGCTTCCATATCTTCCCCACTTGGAATTAGACTGTCTCCTCCCAGCACATCCATGTGTTCACCAACCAGAAATCTCCCCCAAACTTCAAGGGCCAGGGTTTTTTACTGGGGTTTCATTATGTAGACATGCTTGATTGAATCATCAGCCAAATGATTGAATTCAGTCTCTAGTCTTCCTCTCCTTCCTGGAGGTTGAAAGGGTTGGGTTAGTATCACTGTGGCTCAAATTTTCAACTCTCTTATCACATGGTTGGTCTTTTGAGCAGACCACCTCCTACTCCGAGGTATCTACTTTACATAAACTCGGATGTGGTCCAAGGACTCATCATGGATAATCCTGGCACGCCCTGGTGACCTAGCGGTTTAGTTTACTGGAGGCATTGTCCATATACATCCCAAGGTTTCTGATTCAAGACCTGGAGCCAGAGGAAACAACCAAGATGAACAACTAAATAAAGTGCTTCTTCCTTCTCTCCCTTCCTGCCTAATCACCTTCATTCTTGCCTGCACCTTTCCTTTAAAAAAAAAAAAAGAAGAACAAACATCCCTATCACTGGTGGAATTCTAGGAATTTAGAGTGTCTTACAGGAACTAGAAACAAATTCCTAATTCTTTATTATACAACAGGTGTGTATTGCAATCACCTAGGAAACTTTAAAAAAAAAAAGCCCATTCCTGTATCCTACCAAGAGATTCTTATTTAATTGGTCCTGGGGGGTGCAAGCTGGACATAAGAATTTTTTAAATATCTTCCAGAAGATTCTAACATACCCCATAAACTGTGCTGCTGGCCCTGCTTTATCCTCTTAGAATGAATTCTAGAATAATGTGCTCCTCTAAATTAGTCTGAAACTGCTGATCTGGTTAATGGAGCTCCCGACGTGCTATTTGGCTGGATCATACATCTTACAACTTAGGTCAGATCTAGGGCATCTAAATTGTATACCTCCTATAGTCTACATGATGGCACCTCTGAATTTATGCAGAATACACCAAACACTCTACAGGGTGGCCATGTCTTAATCTATTCATCAAGTTTGCATCCAGCAAATGACCTGTTGACAGATTTATCAATTTTACTAACATATGATCTTTAACAGGAATTTTTCACCCTTCAGTCAGTTTTAAATTTTAATTCCAAATTTAAAAGCATCTAAAATAAATGATCATTTAACTTAGACAATCCTGCATAGTAAGAAAAAAGTCTGAACTAAATGGTGAATATCTGAAATGCTCAAAATTTGATAAGTATTATAAAAGAAAATTGTGAAGTTTAAAAATTCCTATGAATTTGGGATCATTATTTATTCTCTAAATTAGCATTTGGGGAAAAAAAAAAGCTTCAATGAATTAAATTCTGCCAATTATTTTCTTGGTTTCTGCTTATGACTAAACTTTGTCATCTAAATATGTGGTTATGAGAGACTGAGTGAAGCCCTAATATTGTCCACTGAGATTCCCTTGAGGAGCCCCAGCAGTTAGAAGATTGCATTTTGAAAATACAGCACTAAAATTAAAAGCGCAGAAGTAGAGAAGAGGACTGTGTAGACCATTTCTGATTAGCCACCATTTTTCCCAAGAGGCTAGGAGGTGCTCTCTAGCAATGAACCAAGACATTTTTTGCAGCAGAAAAATGTTTATTTTTGTAGTAAAATATATCAACTCTATTCGGGTAAGAGGTTGCATTTGACAAGAAGGATCTGATGGAACACTTCCTGAATGATAATAGTTATTGCCTTGATGCATTGTCCTTATAAAGTACAGTTCTTATAAAGTACAGTCAAGGTACTTTATGAGAGCTATTCTTTTGTCCATGCGCCCAAGGGGGGTGGGGAGAAATTCAAAGAACGTCTCTCTCTACCTCAGGCAAATAGTAGAAAATTTTGAGCACATATCTTTTGCTAGAAAGAAAAAGGATTTGAATTTATAATTACGATTCCATTTTGTTACCTAAAAAAATGCTAATGAGAAAAAAGTTGACTTCTAAAAAGAAACCAGAATCGCTGAATAAAAACTTCTTTAGCCCTAGCTTTGAAAACTCACACTGGATCCCAAACCGTTAGTCTTCAATCTAGTTCTCATTTGTTGGCAAACTAACCAATTCTGAGTAGTGGCAGTGCAGGTCTCAAGACAAATACTTTTTTTAAAGGAAAGGTGCAGGCAGGAATGAGGCGAGTAGGCAGGCATGCCTGACCACCTGATCACCTGAAATTGCCTGAGCATTGATCATCACAGATATCCTAGTTGCTAGACCTGAGTAACCTGCCATCAATGCATATCTTATTTCCCAGGTCAGAAGTTGATACTGCTTACACATTGATCAACAAAAGACAATGAAGAAAAGTAGGGTGTTTTTCTTCAGCATCTCTGACACTCTTATTATTTCTTTTATTGGCTTGTTCCTCTTGGTCGTTGACCCCAGTCGTGGGTCATGAACTCGGGTTATTGGGATGTATGTGGTATGTGCCAATCACAGGTGACAAACTTATCCACTAGGCCACCAGGGCATTAACTAAAAATTATGATAAATATGTATCCATGGTTGATAATCTTTGAAAAAATAAGACCTCAACAGACCTCAATGATCTCATGCTATCAGAGACCTGGAAATACAGAGTTAAGGATGCAGAGCAATTGGTTTCCAAAGTGTCATTCGGATAGGCTAAAGGTGCATATTAGTTTGGCTTTTACACCTCCTGCTCCTTTTCAAGAGAATAAATAATTACAGTGATTTATCTTTGGAATGTGTGGTTTGGAGCTAGATGTGGAAAGTCACATAATAGTGTCAGTGCTTCATCCTGAAGTAAATAAAATGGTGAAATATATTTAGCAAGTGATAATGCAAGGCAAGGAGAAACAGAAATAAAAGGAAGAAACCATCATCTACATGATTAGAGAAAGTTATAAAACATCAAGCTTTCACAAAAAAGGAAATAATTATAGAAATAGAAATCATGAAAAAAACACAGAAAGTCTCCAAATTTCCAAATTTCCATCCCTATTCTAGTCCCTTAAAGGATCAGTGTCTCAGACAATTTACCTAGGTTTCTCCTCTCCAAACTTTCAGCCTTTCTCCATGGGGTAAGTGCTCAGTTTGGGAATCAGTGGAGCAGTTGCTCAGATCACTAAAGCTATTCAAGACTAATGTGAATATTTAAGCCAGTGCTAGTGCTTCCCTGGCTTTTCCAGATGCCCCTAAGGAGACTCTGGCAAGTGTGATGTCTGTTACACAGGAGATTTTACCCTCCAAGAAAGACCACATTCCAATTTTCTTCTCTCTAACATAGATTGAGCATGCACACAAAAATAGCTTGCGGCAAAGGACTTGGAGAATCCAGTCAATTCAACAACTGACTTTTTATCTGACTTTACTATTGAATGCAAACAAAAAGCAGCTGGGATATTTGTGTGCTGGCTGTGGTCCTGGAGGCCTCTAATGCACAGAATACCCGCCCCTTCTCTCACCTGACCTGCTGCCCAGCCACTGTTCCTGATCACCTGAAATTGCTTGAGCATTGATCATCACAAATAACCTTCTAGGGAAGCACTAGCACTGGCTTCAATATTCACATTAGTCTTGAATAGCATTAGTGATCTGACAGGAATGAAGGTGAGTAGGTAGGCAGGCAGGAAGAGGAAAAAGAGCGTTTTTATTTGTTTGTATTTAATTGTTCATCTTGGTTGCTCTCTCGGCTCAGGATGTAAACCCAGCTCCTTGGAATGTACATGGACAGTGTTCAGCTAGAGGTAGCTGACCTAACTGCTACTTCACCAGGGTATGCCTTCAAGTTCATTTTTAATCTACACATCAAATAAGAAACTCAGTAGGGCATCTTGGGATGGAGTTCAAGAAAATGTTAAGGATGGCTGTCTGCATAATTCAGGCATCTGAAACGGTGGTGTGTCCTGGGCCACTACAAGACTAATGCTTGTCTGCCCTGGAGCACACCTTGACTTGCACTCTGAAAATATCTCATTAAAGTAGCATAATTTAAAAAAGGAAAAAGGAGGTCCTTCTTCCACCCGCCGATGTAAACTGATGGAGTTCCCCTCTAGCTTTGATGTCTTTCACAGGCTGGATGAATGAACAAAGTAACATCAGACACACTTAGTAAGAGAAAATCCCAAATTTAAACAGCGTACGTACGAAGAAATTACCTGGCAGTAAATTCTGAGGGAGCTGAGGCAGACCCGCGATGTATAATCTGAGCTAAGGCCTGGAGAAGGGACCTGAGGTCTCAGGCAAGAGAGGAGGGGGCCACCTTGTGGCAGGGAGGAGTGACTCTTTCTTACTCTGAAAGTAAAGGTAAATAACTCCCCTTTCTGCATTCTTCTAAAGACTAAGGATAAAAAGCCATTTCTGGATTAGGAGAAATGTAGAGGCCCAGGGTGTAGCAGATGGCTTCTTTGATTAAGGGAAGGGCTAAAGTTTTAGAAGACTAGGAGCTTCTCCTTTCTCTCTGGGGAAGTCCTCCACTGTCCTGGACTCTTCCTGTCAGAGTGGGCATGTACAGGAGACCACTCCTCAGAGACTTGGAGAGTTTTTGTTTAGCCCCTTCAGAGGCATTGTTAAAAGAGCAAGGTGTTAGACGTATACTCAGGTGCTGGAACCTGAGTTCAAATTCCGTGTCTTCACTTAAGTAACTATACTCTGAGCAAGTATTTAACCCCTCTGATAAGAAAGCAATGAGCAGTAGAGGATAATATGGGTTCATTAATATCATAGGTCAAACTTTCATAAGATCACTAGAATTTATATAGATAGTATTTATTTTAATTTCAGTACATTATTAGAAAACATATCTCAAGACATTCTTGGGGTCATAATGAATAAAATGAAAACTGAGCAGTCATTCATAGCAAGTTTAGAGTGGCTTGAACAATATGCAGGGTATCAACACCACTTGGAAAGACTATCTCTAATAGCAAAAAAGTCTTGTCTCTATTGTGTTCAAGATTTTATCAACAGCTTGAATAAAAATGTATTAAATTCTTAGAGGGCTCAGAGTGAGGAGGGATGGCTAAACACTGGATGGCAGAATCAAAATTCAAAATAATCTTAATAACCAAAGAGAATAGCTGAAATAAAGACTACTACAGAGTTCATCAGATTTTGGATTCATAGTTGCTTGGAATATGGACATGGCTCAGGGTTGAGGATGGTGTCAGGTAAGTGTTACCAGAGCAACCAGAATGGACCTATTTGTCTGGCAAGTATGGAGAGTGTTAGAGAGAAGATGGCCCATGTGATCAGAAATTGGTTAAATATTCAGGATTGCACCAAAAGATTAATATATTGAGGACAATGCAAGACAGTTTCTCACTGTTGGAGGAGGAGAAGCAAAATACAAATAGGGAAGAGAAAGTTAGAATTAACCCCGTGGAGTTATTCAGAAATTAGACGCAAATAGATAAATACTAGATGAATGGATAAGGATGACATTTTATATTTATATATATGTGCACACATATATTTCATAGCTCTATCTGCTGAAAGGGACCAGAAGCAATGATAACTCAGTAGCAATAAACATACTTGGTACCCAGATATTTGCTTCTAAACAATATTCTTTTCTAAAAGGAATCATACCTCCTTGGAGATATGAGTGATTTAAGAATGATTCAGGAAAACATCTTAGATGAGCCTAGAATAACTCATGAGAAAGCAAAAAATGTTCTAAAAATGATGAAAACTGTGAAAAGGGTACAGGAATCAGATTGAAGCGGGCTCCTATTGGCCAAATTTTGTAAAAAAAACAGTCAAATTTTACTTTGTGATTGTAATAGATTATAACTAACTGAATAAAATAGAAATCCACAAACCAATACTGATGTAAGTAAATAAAAAGTGAGTGAGATGGAAGAGGTCAATCTTACAGTAAATACCAACTAAAAAATGTAGAAGGAATGAAAGACATAGAAAAACCCCCATTTGGCGAAAGTTATAGTAATAACTGTTTCAGATAAAAAATATCAGTGGAAACTAATACTAGTGGTTCAAGCACAAAATATTAAGTAATTGACTTTACAGTAATCTGTCTAAGTCATACAAGGCAGTATCAGGCTGAACACTGGTGACTGGGGTATGAACCATGTAAAGTCCATGGATCCAGGGTCAGGGGAATAACCAAAATAAACAAATACATAAATTAAAGTCCTTCCTTCCTTCTTTCCTTCCTTCCTCCCTCCCTTGTGCCCTCCCTCCCTCACCTCTTTTCTTCCATCCTTTCTTTTTTCAAATGCTTCTTCCTCCTATCTTTCCTTCCTCTATTAAAAAAAAAAAGTCAGCATCACCATAAATAGAAAAAATTGACAAAATATGCCTTCAGGTATGATATACAGAGCTCAGTTTATTTGTCAAAAATTAATAGTTTGGATTCAATTATGAGGAAATACACAAATAAACTGAGGACAATTATACTAAAATAACTGAGGACTATTCTACTAAAATACCTTGATTTATTTAAGGTAATGAAAGTGAAGAAAAGACTGAGAAACTATTCCAGGTTGAAGAGGCTAGACTTGACATATATACCCAAAAGGAAACAGTGTTTGTAAGGACACTAATAAGGAAATCAGAAAATTTGAATGGAATATGGATTAAATAATAAATGATAAAATTATATTCATATCAATTTCTTAATTTTACTGTTTCTCTAGAATAATGTAGGGCAACATCCTGTGTTTGGGGAAACATGTAGGATTGATGAGGCATCATATCTATAATTTATTCTCAAATGGCTTAAAAAACTGGCAAACATGAAAGAGGGAAAATGAAACAAATGTAGTAAAGCACAATAATTGGGGCATCTATTTTTTCAGATTTTGAAAAAGCTTAAAATTATTTCAGATGAAAGTTTAAGAAAAACAATTATGTAAGTTCAAATGAGACTCTTGGACCAACAAAGCACGTAGAGGAGAAATTTAGAGATTGACATAAAGCAAGCCTCCCTCTGATTCTGTTCTTGACAAGCTGGTTCACTAATATGGCCAAGTCAGAGGCAGCTTGATTCAGGGATCATTGTTTTACAAGCACAGCAGCAGAAGATTCGGCAGACTCCCTGAAGTGTGGAGCTGGGATTAGGAAATCCACTGGGGACCAAAACAGCTGCTAAGAATCATCTCTTTCTCTTTGCCCACATGGTTACTCCTCTCTGCTTTTATCAGTGCATTCACTTCTTTTTTCTCTCCGCACATCAGCTTGTCTATCTCCTCTGAGCATAGAGCAGAAAATGACCCTACGTATTTCTGCAGTGTTTTATATGAGAGAATGTAATTGACCTGTTGAAGCAGGTGCCCATCCCTGACCTGGTCAGTCGTGCTAGGAGGCTGGGGTGATGTGGTTCTGCCATTTGGCCTCAGTGAAACTTAGGAAGCAGTGGTTCCAAGAGGGGTTATTAACAAATGAGTTGTGCCTATTGTAGCAAGAGAACAAATCTGTCAATGTTGGGGTGAAAATCCCAGCTTGATGAGTGAGGAGGTCGAAGACTTCTGGTTCTGCAAGATCTCTCAATCTCATGTGCTAGAACCTGGAAATAGAGAATAGAGCTCCTGGACTTATCAGGAATACAGCTGCTACAAATGCATTCTGATGCAGATGTCTTGAACCAGTGACTCAAATACCACTGGAACTTTTGCAGTGAGCGATTTTCCAGCATAGAAACAACTCAATGAAATTCTGAATAAAGCAAAGCACAGTTTTCCCTTGATTTTTATGTTAGCTGTTATGTACTTGGATAATTCACTGCATATAGACAGCTTGTGAAAATAAAATATTTAAGGAAGAAAGGAAAGAAGGGAGAGGAGAAGAAGGAAGGGGAAGGGAAGGGAGAAGTAACTTTATTTTGGTTTTTTTACCAAACAAACCTGGTTCTTAGGCTTAACATGGTCCACATGCCAACGTCTCAACCACCTGAGCCATAAGAGTGTGACCTGTAAAGTATTTTCATATGAATGTCTAATATGAAAAATGGAGTTAGATTGTGGGATCATATAAACAGGTTTTTAACTTGCAGGATATCCTGCTAGACATCCCCAAATCACGCATGATGAAAGATAATTTCTATTGTATGCTACTCTCAAACATTGCAGCATGCCCAGCACCCCAGTCTCTCCCTGATGGCATGAGCCCCTGTACCTCAATTATTTCCACAAGTTAAAGGGCTCCACATTCTTACAGAATGTCTTCCAGGGCCATTGCTATTAAGGACCACTGGTTTGGAGGCTATTTCACCTCTATCAGGAGTCAGTGGGTTATTTCTGCCTTATTAAAACTCTGTCTATGCAAATCCCTTCTAATTCTTAACGTTAAACGAGCTCATGATTAAATTTTGTAAAGCTATTACTTAGTCCCCTTCTGAAGCGTTACAATACTTTTCTCCTTTTATATCTGCGAAGATACTTCACTTTATATCAATACTTAGTGGCTATGTTAGCCAGGACACTTTTAGCTTCAAATAAGAAACCAACACTATTGTCCACACACGAAAAAAGGAAATTACTGTCTTAACTTAGAAATGCAGGGTGGAGCTGATTCCAAAACAACTGGGTCAAGGAATTCAACCAACTTCCTTCTTTCCTTCCTTCCTTCCCTCCCTCCCTCTTTACTCCTCTTCTCCTGTTTTCCTTCCCTCACTCACTGTTTTTCTCTCTTTCTGTAGACTGAATTCAGGCTCTCTTCTGATGACAGATGGTTACTGGCGGCCCCCCCATTCACACTATCTGCTCTGTGAAAGGCCTCTGCTACTCCTCGTCTGCTTGAACTGTTCTCCACAGTTCTAGGAGAAAGCAATGACTATGAAAGAATAAGCAATATGATTCGTTGTTTAATGCCTGTGTTCCCCAATAAAATGTAAAGTCTAGGAGGATTGGATTTGCCTTTCTTACTCATTGCTATGTTCCAGCAACTAATATTCCATTGCCTACTCTGGTCACTTAAAAACACTACGTACTGAGTGAGCGACTCAGCTGGAAATTAGAGGCTGCCCAGCTTTCAGTGCTGGCATTTCTCTAGTAGACTTTCCCAGACATTTTGAAAACATGGGCAAAAGGCATCAGTAGCTGTGTGTTCTATAAACAGACACTAGGCTAGCTTATCCTGCTGAGATGCAGAAACAGAACAGAGAAATCCAGTGGGAGGTATTTTCTTCACTCTTGATCCACCCAAGATGCTTTATTTTTTACCCAGAATTATCTTAGTTTATTCCCATCTTACTTTGGCTGGAGGATGACTCAAGGGGACTAAAATCAGCATTAAAGAAATTGACTAATTGATTCAATTAGTAATCACTGAGGTCATTTCAACTCATTAGGCCACTTTAGAATTTCATTTTGGCCCCTTGCATGTACACTTTTGCATGTTGTTCTTTGTAAAACACAAACAGAATTAGCCATAACAGCAAATCACAGTAAATGACCTCTCTGGCATAATAATAGGCTTTAATGCTGGGCTACACTGTGTGGAGCACTTTACCACACTTCGGTATGACTTTACATATTATTTTTCACATCTTCCATGTGATAGGGATGCCTTAGTTCTCTTTTGTGGAATACAAAATTTTAAGTTAAGTCACATTTAAAGTCAAAGTTGAAATGGGTGGGTCAGAATTGCTGGTGTTTAAAAAATGTGAAAAACATCCTTAATATAGCTATTTGTGACTAACCCAGTGGGTGTGATACGCAGGGGTAAAACAATAAGTTCACTCATCAAGTATTTTAAAAGTTAGAATTTAGAACTCTGTGCTTTTTTTTTATACATAAAAAATATTCAAGGAATTACCCAGAGTTTTATTTAAAGGAGATTGTTGCTGATGAAAAGTTAGGCGCTTAAAGAGTTTTAAATAAGAACACATTTTAATGAGCAAACCTTAAGAATATAATCCATGCCTCTCACCAAAATTTCATGTCTTTTAAAAATTGTATCTTCTGCTAATAATCTGACTTTATTCTACTACAACCACTGTGGCAAATACAGCAGAATCAATTACACCAACAACTTTTACCTTTGTAGCAAAACTGGCCTCAAAATCAATAGGTACACGTTATAAGAGTCACTAAAGTATAACAATGGGATAATCTACTGACCATTCCATATGCAAGACACTTTCTAAGTACTTTATCAATATCACACCTAATTCTCATAACAATTTGACAGCACTTTTATTAGAACCCCCTTTGTACAGGTGAAACAATAGAAATTTGTAGAAGCTAAACAACCAGTCCAAAATTGAAGCTGGGATTAAAATTTAGACTGGATTTGCCCTGATGGAGCAGAAGCTAGGTCAACTGCCTTCAAAGGAGCAAGCCACATGCCCCTGGGTTCAAGTCTCAGGTCCATGGAGGGTGGAGAGACAACCATTGTGAACAACTAAATAAAAATAAAATAAAGATGCTTCCTCCTCCTTCTTGCTGTCTGCCTACTTGGCTTTATTCCTGCCTACACCTTTCCTTTAAAAATTAAAAAAAAAGAGAAGAAAAAACTTAGGTTGACTAATTTCTAATCACAGTTTTGAGTTGCCTCTTAAGACCTATGCTGTGCATTTCACAAATATACACATCCCTAGACTGGTATTTAAAGGCCATTGTGAGATTAAGACAAATATTCCGCATTATTCTTAGTAATCCATCTTTGTAATGCAATTTGAAAAATTATCCTTTCAGTACTTGCTAGCTTCACTACACTGGTCTAATGAACAAGAATGCTGAAAATACACTCTAACTCTAAAGATAAACGTGAGATACAAATTGCACAGGTATATTGTATAAAAAAGACTCGAAAGCAATTTAAGTATTCTCCTCTTTAGGCTGTTGAATCATGATTCTCCTGATCATATAAAATCCATCTAGTTGAAAAAGGAGGAGAAGAAAAAGAAGTATGAGTTTGTATAAATGATATTTTCTCAGTGTCTATATTCCTGGTGCTCTGGCATCTGGGATGCTGCTGACCAGGGAGAGGTTCTTGCAGGGTTAGTTCATTTCTAGAGTTACAGACAAATCAGCACAATCCCTACACCCTGGAGCCTGCTGAAATTATTCTAACTAGCCTATCCTATACCTGACCAACTCCTACCCTGCCTTGCCCATCCCTTCCTGTGAAAACCACAACAAAGCCTGCAGCCCTGTTTTCCCCTTACTCTCTCTGCCTCATGATGGTCCTCATGCTTCCCCTGCATGGCCCTGCACGCTGCACAATTGCTCCTGTGTCTGGGGATCTGTGAATAGAAACAGTTCTTCCTTCATGACAGTCGTTTCCATGACTGCCTGTCCTACCACATCTGATTAAAACAAATCCTGAGTATAGTTTAAAACACATATTCTAAATGAGGGCTCATATGTATGGGCTATGAAATAAACTCAGTGGATTTCAACAGGTATTTATACAGTGCACACAATATATAGGGATACTCTGCCAGGCAGTTCCCATTTCATTCGGTAAGGACCCAGTGCGGTCATGGTTTCTCTGCGACGTCAAAATCTAATGAGATGAAAATGATATATAGGCCAGGAGATTTACAATGGCCCTCTATCCAACAGTAGAGTAGATGAATATATATTCAAAGGACCTGGAGTTATATTCCCTGACAATGATGGGTCATTTTAGTAAGGGAATAGACTCATTAAAACTTGGGGCATAACCATTTATCTTATTTGAAAAATTAGCAAAAAAATGTGTATGACATGCATTCAGGTTGCTTAGTAATTAGCTTTTATCTAAAACCAAAACAGAAAGATGTCCAAATTCCAACTTTCAACTGAAGACTGAGAAAATTTTTTCAGGTTTTCTCGAGGTGGGCATTACTTCAGTGTTTTAAAGCTGATAGCTAATTGGAATCTGTATTCTTCAATTTGTAGAGTCTGGAGTTAGAATAAAATATATTGAAACAAAGATGACGCATATGACGAGATAAAAGCCTTATTCTTTCTATTAAAATAGCCCATGCAAGTTGTGTCAGTGATTTGAGATTCATTTCAATAGCAGATTTATCACTAATGATTGAAAGACAAAAAGGAAAGTCAATTTATGGGTTGAATTAAACACAGCCTTAATGTGCTCCTAAACAGTAACTGTGAAACCATGTAACAGGATTTATAGACAGAATAAGCATATAGAATATAACAAATTAATTTGCCTCAAATTAACCAGTAGGTGTCACTGTTTAAATGTATTGGCAACACTTCCCTATGGAGTTCTGTGTAAAGAAGCCCCAAAGAAAATAATAAAAAAATTTCGAATAAATTACAACTAGCTCAAATTCAGAACAAGAATGCTTATAAATCCATACTTTTATAATTCAGAACAGTGGCTTAATTTCTTATTGTTAAAATACTTGTTTGTAAATTATTACAAGCTTAGTAGTATATACACACAAATGACTCACATTTAAATTGAAAATATTTTAGGTATGTCTTAAAATTAAAAAGCCTGATATAGCAGTCTAATATAACTTCTATTTTCCAAGGAAAAATAAATATTCTGCTGCCTTGTGGGACAAGATTACAATGTTTAAGAACAATTACTATTTTCTAACCATGTATATATATATATATATATGGACGGGGGTGGATGTATACACACAAATGTGTATATATATAATTCCTCCCCAGCCCCAGGTCTCACACCTGGGTCCCTGGGCTTTACATGGTCCACGACCCAGTCACTTTCTTAGAACCTGAATCACCAGGATGTGGTAAGTGAAAAAATTATTAGTTTTTAAATTTATTAAGGAAAATTATGTCTAATTGTACTTACCATCTGGTACAATTGGTCTGAGGTGTACAGTCTTCTCTGTCAATGGAAATTTCGTGTGCAAACATATTTTGAAGCAATGCAAAGTGGTCTACACATGCAAGTTAAGATTTCTTCCTACTTATACACTGTAGACCTATTGTACTTTCCAAAAAGGAGGGCTCCAGCAAAGGGAAGTGAACTGAGAGTTAAGAAACACTTTTATAAGAAGAGTGCTACAGATCATTCAGTTGCACAACCATTCCATGAAGACAAATATTATTTTCCTATTTACAAATAAGAAAAGGAAGACAGGTAACCTGCACAAGACATTGAGTCTAATCTCAAAAGCCTGAGTTCTTTCTAATGAATCATCTTGTGATTTGAACTTTTATAAACTGAATCATATTTTGTAAACCAGTTGTATTAAATTAAAATTCTCTTAGTCGCTCCTGTGAATCAGAGGACATTGGTTAAAAAATAAATTTGTAGAGAAGGACATAGGAAAGCAAAAGATCCCATCTAAACAGGCGTGTTAAAATTGCTCTGAGATAAGCCATAAAAATGGATTGATAGAAAACCTGTGATTCAGTGTCCTAAGATTCTTTCGATAGATTTTCTTATTTCTAGACCAGCAACTTACAGAAGTCATTTCATGCTTTTCTATAGCATTTTTCAGTGATCTGTTGGTGAGAATTTCAACAATCTCAAAAATAGTAGCTGATTTTTTACTACGTCTGCTAAATCACAGTAACTGTATTCTACTTAGTAGAAGCTTGATTTTTAAAAATTATTTACATTCCATCTTCATGTAAAGGTGATAGCAGCAGCAATAACATGGGCATTCAATTTAATTAATTCAATTAAAGAAGATTCAAAATATTTTTATGATCCTGAAAGAAACATGTCCTGTCCCTACCCATTCCTTAACTGTAAAGATTTTTTTTCTTTCATGCAATAATGTCAATACTCTACATGTGGAATTTTGTCTCCCTTTTTAAGCTGATTTTAATATTGAACAAATGTCAGGCTCTTCTAATCTGTTTACATTTTGTATTTTTTAAAATGGCATAAATTTCTCTGAATACCATAGCACCAGAAATACTAATTCACACTTAGTACTGAGCTAATATCAGTCTCTTAAGAGTTCAAAAGATCTTAATATTATGTCTTCTGAGTACAACAGTCCTCATGCAAACAACTTACCCAACTCCTTTTGATCCCCATGTTACAAAACAAGGCAAAAATGGATGGAATAATGTGCTCTACATGCTAGGAAAGGGCAATACAGAAACAGGGTCCCCACCACCTTTTTCAGTGTCTCTTTTGTTGTCTGCCTTCCTTCCCAGGCACAATGGCAAGCCTTTGGTGGCAGTCAAGATGACTGTCATCTACAAGCTTACTTTACAATAGTGTTTTAAAGGAACAAAGTAAAAATCCACCCTATTCTTGATCGTATTGTTCCTTGTCTTCACTGAAACATATTCATACAAACACTTAAATTAGCATGAGCTCCTACATTCAAGTTGAAGGCCTTTGAATCAATATTGTCCCTCTTCTTGCTCAGCTTTTAAGGAGGAAGAAAGTAAAGACTGAGTTTAGACTAACTAGCTATTGACTGAATTAAAAAATTTCCAGGGGAAAATACCTGCAAATTCAACATGCTTCCTTCTCCTGAACATATATAGATAAACAAAGAGTTCTAACTTCAACAGGTATAGAAACTTCTGACTGGAGCACTCACCAGATTGCTTCTTGTTTCAGACTCTTCAGTGGCCTCTAGGCAGTATACTTAGGATAGGTTCAAGGTGGCTTCCCCTATTTGGATCACTCTCCCTCTCCACCTTGCCCTTCCTCAAACCCTACTCTCTTTCTTCAGCTAAAGTTGACCGTCAGGGAAAAAGTTATGCCTTACCACACTGCTCCCTTATCACCTTGGACATAGTCATACTTTCTGATTATAAATAAAGTGCATTAAATCTGTCTCTACTGAGTTCCTTAAAGCAGAGGCTGGGTGATTTGTCTCCAGATCTCAAGTGTCTAACAGTGACTGCTTCAGAGCCATTTCTGCACTGCTGGAAGGATGCTCAGTTCCACCTATAATAATGTTCTTTCTTTTCTTCTTTCCTTCCCTTCCTTAACAATTCCAACCTAAAGTCATTAGAAGGTAGGTGTTATGCCGAGAGGGAGAAGGGAGTTTAAGGAATTATAGACAGATAAATGAGAACCAAATCTGTAGTGTTGGATAAGAATGGGAAGCATAAGTATGAACTCCTAGCTATAGATGAATATATACAGACATTCCCTAATTCTGTCCACTGGAAGGACCTGGGGACGATAACACATAAAAAGCAATGAGCACACCTAGCACTGCAATCTTGTTTTCTAGCTACCATTCTCCACTGAAGGAAACCAAGATATTTTGAAAATGAAAATGACTGAGTCTACAACAGGTAAATATGGAATACTTGGATTCAGAAGTAAGGAAGTGCTAAAGAACGACAGAAGCATGTCAAAATGAGCTTGAATGGACCCCTACGGGCCCAAATCTGGAACATTCTGAATATCAAAAACAATTGCAGACTGAATTGTAACCATATCATGAGCACTTACCTAACGTAGGATTCCATAAATAACTGAATAAAATTGAAATTTTGATGAGTAATAATTATTAGTATATTTATAAAACTGCAATGCACTTCCTCTTAAAATACACATTAGTTACAAAAGGAAAAAGACTAACTTTACAAATTAAGTGAATTAAAATTAGTAACAGGACACACCAAACTCTGGCCACCAGGGAGGATGCAATTCCAACATAGTATCACTTCTGTGACAGCCCTGCTAAATAAGCATAACCTGACTGTAATCACAGGAAACAGCAGACTCCAGAGTTGAGCGAGGAGCTTTCTATAGAACGACAGACCAGTCTTAGAAAAGTCAAGATCAGGAAAGTCAGGAGAGACTGAGGGAATGCTACAGACTGAAGAAGTCTAAAGCCTAAAACATGAAGTGCCTTTTTTTTTTTTGAACTATAAAAGGACGTGGTGGTTAAACAGGGTCTGGGGATTAGAAGATATTACCAGTGCTAATTTCCTGATTTAAATGTTTCATTAGAGCATCTAGTTGATAACGTCCTCTCAAACGATTTTTTTAAAGGTTCTTTGCACTGTTGCTGCAACTTTTCCTCTAAGTTTTAGAATATTTCCATTTTTAAGACATTAAAAAAATAGACCTTGACATCAGTATCTTAAAATTTTAAGACGAATGCAATTTAGAATCCATTTTAGAGCTTTATGCACGCTCTCTCCGCCTTCGAGAGGCTAATGGAAGAACTGTGTACGCACAGTTAATTGGGGCAGGGTGGGGCGGGGGGAAGAAAGGTGGAGATGTATATTTGATTTTCCTGCGGAAGCAGTTCTCGATGCTCACCGACCACAAACGCTCTCCCCGCCCGCCCGCTCCCGCGTGTCCTGCAACTCCGGCCCCCGCCCGCGTCCTGGCCCCGCCTCGGTCCCTCGGGGCCTGGACCCGCGCAGGACCGGCGGGAGGAGACGCCCGCTGGGGCCCGGGGCCTTCCGCCCGCGCTCCACGCCCCGCCGGCTCGCAGCGTCGCTCTTGTCCGATGGGAAGCGAATCACGCGCGTTGTGGGTTTTGTGCTTCTCTCAGCCAACAGAAGGAATTCTTGAGTCCAAGGAGCAGTGTGCTCGGTGAAATTGATATTTTAAAATACATACAGTTTTTAATGAAAAAATGGTAACAACTACCAGGAGTGGGGTTCGAACCCACGCGGACATATGTCCATTGGATCTTAAGTCCAACGCCTTAACCACTCGGCCATCCTGGTGTACGCAAGCGGAGTCCCCTCCGTTCTTCTTACAAGCTTCTTGGCAACCTGCTTCTCGAACGCTCAGGAGCCGCCACCGCCGCGCTCTCGGCTCTCCCAGACTGAGCTGCGGCGCTTCCCGCCGGGAGCCTCCATTTCCCGCCGCCGCAGCTCTCGGTTGCTCCCCGCCCGCCGCGGCAGCGAGGGCTATTACAGCGGAGCTCGCGCGCCTTGGGTGTCAATGGCGCCGCTTTGCGGTGGGCTTGGCTTAGGGCTCTGGCCCAGCCAGTTGCGCTTTCGCTTTCGAGGTGCGCGGGCTCGAGAAACAAACCCACTAATAAACGTCTAGATTCGGACGACGTTTTGCGGGCGATGGGGACTGGGGGTGCTGGACGATTGGTCTGTGGTGTTCTAAAACTTAGAGGAATGAGTTGTCTGGACAGAACCACAGTTCTCGGATCGCTGTCCCCATGGGCATTCAATTTAGCATGTGTCTTAAGTCAGAGAAGGAAGCTCTATAGAAATGTGGCTGTACCTGCCACACGACGTGCAGGGTCCTCTGCCAGCCGGCTACAGGCACCACACCCAAGGCGTCGCCTCAGAAATAGTGCAGCAGCGGGCCTCCTCTTTGTTCCCCTGAACCAACCGTGCACTTAGATGTTTTTGTTCTCTTATCAACTGTTCTGCAATGTTTTCCTTCCTTTCTGTGCACAGGAGACTCAGTTCCTCCTGTCACCTCCTTGTCACTCAGAGCTTGGAATTTACCACAGACAAGGTTTTCGTGTTCTGGAGCGTCTGGGGGCCTAGGGACTGAGCCACGATCTGGCAGCCAACTCTTCCTTGTTTACACACTGCAGGTGCCTCTTGACCAAGAACTCTCATCTGCGCACCTTCACTCCACTAGGTCATGTTGTAAGGCATTCAGTGCATTGCCACCTCCTGGAACTCTGGCAATATTGTCATGGCCTGTGGAGGCTGTCATTCAGACTGCTGCCCTGGTTTGAGTTCCACTCAAGAACACTGCTTGTCCTGAAGAAAACTGTTCAAGATAATAACTGGTGAGATTGTCACCTATCTACTGTGTCACATAACACTATGCAGTATCACTGGCCTGTGTCCCTGTTTCAACAGTATTTCTCTTACTGAGTGTGAGGCCTGGCCCTCCAAAGCGCACAGATATGAACAAGGAGCAGTTTCCTTAGACCTTACCTGCCTGGTTCTGCTAAGAAGGGTAACTTGAACTCTACCAGGATATAGTGGCATCTATGTTAATCCTCCACCCACCATCTCCATTTTATTGCACTAAATTGTTAAAGGCCTCACATTTAATAAAAATTCCACTTTCAAAGCACTTCAAATGATAATCATAAAAAATATATCGAGTACTTACTATATGACAATATTTGCTCTACGTTTCTTACATGTATTGTCTACTTTAATTTTCTTAACAACCCTCTAAGGTATATGTTCATATCCCCATTTTGAAGTTTAGGCAACAGAGGTCCAGTTATAAACTCATTACGTTCAAGAGGAGGTCTCCTATGCTGGCTGACTGCACCTGGAGGGCATTGCAGAGCTTTCCCAAAAATCCAACCATGGACTCTTCCATGGTCTCCCGAAACATGTCAACATACTATTTGCACCATCTTTTTGTTTCACCCCAGACTTAGCCTCTAACAAGCCTCTAGTTTTAGACAGTTCTGAGCACGCAGCCATATCCCAGGATTGCCTCCTACTACTGCCTCTTGGGAATCCTCAAGATTGTATTACATTTCTTTGGCCGCTGTTTTAGGATAGGGCTGGAACACAAGTTAATCTAATCAGAGTCACAAGTAATTCTGAGTTACTGGAAAAAAAGATTTGGCCCCAGCTTTCCATGTACTTTCTAGGACTTTTGAGTAGTAAAACTTAAATTTCAAACTTCCCTGATGTTGTGGCTGAGTATGCCTTGCAATTATAAAGCCCACAGGGTTGGTCCAGTCACATTTTCTCTGAAAGGGCAAATGTCTGGAGGCTCTCCACAAATAGTATGGAGTCAGGTGAGTCCACAGGCATTTCTAACTGAAAGCATCACTGTCATAGTCTGTGACAAGCTCAAAACATGGGGGATGGGGTGTCTATGTCCTCCCTCACTGAATCTGGGAAGACGTATCTATGGCTGAAAAGGTCTGTGACTTTTGAGATTAGGTCATGAAAGATGCTATGTATTACTTTTTTGTGTGGGAACTCAACCACCATATAATGAGGAAGCACAAACAGTGACATGGTCCACCCTATAGCCCCATCAATAGCCAGTACTGACTGTTACAAATGCAATTGAATGAACTTTCAGCTGACTCCATCCCCTAACTACCAAATAATCTCCAGCCATTTAATCTTTCCAGCTAAGCACCCAAATATTATGGAGCAGGAATAAGCTGTCTCCCTGGTATTCTTTTCCAATTCCTGATTCATAGATTCCGTGGGCAGAATAAACTTGTTACTGTTTTGTGTCACCAATTATTTTAAATGAAGCAATAAATAATGAAAGTTCTGAGACTGATTAGCTGCCATATTGTAATGGAGCATTACATGGAGACAGACATTTGAGAATAGATACAACAAAGTGGAAAGCAGAGGCTTGAGGTGAAGAATTTAAGGTCTGATTCTGTCATCGGCATCTCCCCTCCATTATTACCGGATTTTGGGCCATGCCATTCTTTTCCAAATCAACATCTTACATGGGACTGTCTAGGGGAAAGAATTCTTCTCTAGATGCTAGATGTAAGGGAGACTAGGAAGCAAAATTCTAGCTTTTTCCTTAGGAAGCAGGTCTCAAAATGGAGAAAATTCCTTACACAAAAGAGGAGTGTTCGAAACTTATTGGCAAGTGTTAGGGGTGAAAAATATCCACTGAGTATTGGAACAAAATGTGAAAAGCACTGTGCAATAAGCTTTGTTATGATTGACAATATTAGAAAGCAAATGACAGTATAAACATAGATTTTGCAATGTTGAAATGTTCCATGGTCAGGAATTACATTTGACATACTTCTCACAGGGAAATGTTTCACCCTATTTAAACGACTCTTCACTATGAATGTGTTTGTTTAAGCCATGATATGCTTTATGCATTCTGTGGTACTTAAAAAATATGTCCCTGAATGCTTTGATATTCCTCTCTTCAAGAGATTCCCATCCCTTTGAGTTGCTAGATGAATGTGACTCATTTGTAATGAAGATAATAAAACAGGTGTGGCAGTATTCACCCTCAGAGACTTGGTCATCAAAAGACAATGCAGCTACCATCTTGATTTCTCTTTCTCAAATCATTCCCTCTGGAGGAAACCAGCTGTCACCTGATGAGCAGCCCTTTGAGAGGCCTAAGTGATGAAGAAGAGCCAGCAGGAACTGCTGTCTCACATGAGTGGACATGGAAACAGATCTCCCAACCCATTCAAGCCTTCAGAAGACTATAGCCCTGGTCAGCATCTTCACTGCAACCTCATGAGAGGCCCTGAACCAGAACCAGCAAGTAAGCACTGATTTCCTGACCTCAGAAACTCTGTATTATTTTAAGCTGCTGAATTTTGTTTTATTTTTTACATAGCTATAGATAACATGCACAAACTAGAGAAAGTCAGTTTCTCAAGCTTTGATGGTATATTCATGGGCATATATTTTGTTTTCACACATATATTTGAAAAGAATAATCTGCTGATCCCTTTGCTAATATTCAACTTTCTTTCTTCCATTTGTTTTTAAACTTTTGATAAATGGACTATACTTTTCAAGTCCACTGGTTTACTTTTAGGTTTTATTTCAGAATCCTCTAAAGTATGGCTTCCACCCTTCCTCTTCTCTCCCTTTATATTTTCAGAATAAGAATATCTTTACTAAAACAGAGTCATGATGTAAAAGTCATGTTGTTATAGGCGTGCCCGGTGGTGTAGTGGTTAGGTCTGCCACCTCTGGCTCACACAAGCCACATATACCCCACAGACCCAGGTTTGTGTCCCACGACTAGTCAGGGAACAACCAAGATGAACAACTACATAAAATAGATAAATGCTTCTTCCTCCTCTCTCTTCCTCCTTACCTGCCTATTCACCTTCATGCCTGTCTGCACATTTCCTTTAAAAAAAAGTGATGTAAAGGTCAAACAATATAGAATGTGAGACTCCTTCTCCGTTGCACCTATAATCCAAATTGGAATCCACATCCTGTGAGGATGTTAAATCACTTTCTATCTCTATCCTGCCTTTTCCATGCTGCTCTTTTCTGCTTAACTCTGCTCAAAACCCAGCATAAATCTACCTTCCAACTATATAGACAATTGTAAAGTGAAATGAGCAAGTACACTTACACTTACCTGCACGTATAAGTGTACAAAAGTCGAGACGTTCCAAGTTAAACTTGGAAGTGACCTTCCTACTCTACTTTATCTTACAATTAAGATGTAATATTATTAGAATATATATTCTCGGTGACAGAATTTCCTGTTTAAGAATTTCAATTTTGGCTCATCACTTAAGATTGTCATTATAATAGCAATGATATTTCTGAGCTACAGTTAAAACAAGAGGCTATAAAGATATTTTTTAAACTATAGCAGTAGTTGGATCAATCACCTCCAAAGGAGCAAGCAATATACCCTTGGGTTCAAAGCCTGGGCCCCGGGAGAAGCAACCAGTGTGAATAACTAATAAAAATAAACTAAAGGTGCTTCTTCCTCATCTTTCTTACTGCCTGCCTGCCTACTTGCCTTCATTCATAATTGCGCCTTTCCTTTAAAAAAATTATGCTGGGATATAGGATTGCAAGAAGCTGGCCCCAGACAATATATATGTAAAAGTCTATGTATGTAAATTTGGGTCAAAAGTAAAATCGACTTTATCTTACAGGCATTGATAAAATGAGCAACACATTAGCATAAAGAATTATATACATTTAATAGTAAGTCAAAACACAATTCCTGACTGTGAATATTATTCCTTTTTAAGTATTTTAATTCTTTCATTTCTTTGGTTGTGACTAGAGATGATGGGCCTGAAGGTGGTTCTGATGGCTTGCCTCTGGATAATCGAGAGGATGATGATTACATGAACTGAAGTCTGACGGGTTTGTGGGACTTCAAGAAGAGCAGACAAGTAGATTTTAACTGTCTGGAGCTCTGACAACAAATCAGCTTAAAGATAGATTACTGAGTAAATTCATGTCTCAAGCAAAAGCTGTGGATATCCCATGGAGCAGGCTGGAACCACAGGCAGAGAGGCGGTCCCAGGACGATGCTCATCTCTTGTCATCTCATTGCATACTCGAGCAGGACCCAGCCGCGTACATTAGGAGCTTTCCTCTACTCTTCAAAAAACATATTTGTCCAAAGTGAGGAAAAGCACTGTCTCACAGAGAAGATCTCAGGTGCCCACTGCTCAGGGAGGGTGCCCAGTCACACTCAACACCTGGGCTCCTTGGCTCAAGTTGAGACTGCGTGCTTGTTCCATGTCAGACAAACTGAAGAGAGCTACTGAGCTTGTCAGTGGCCAGTCTGCTCTTCATATACGTTTGGAAATGGTCCCTATCAGATAGCAAAGCCCTGGGATGAATGTGATCACCTGGAAAGAATGTACAGAGAGGAAAGAGTCAAGGACAGATTCTTTGTCCAATTCACATATCATTGTGGGCTCTCACTTGACCCAATAATCTCAAAAATATATAAGGTCACTGTGTTTTTATGCTGCCACGCTCTGGGGAACAATCTTCAGAGCTGCCTTCACCACATCTGATGATTTATTACAGTGGTGTAGTACAGGTGCGATTATGGAAAACGCCAATGCTGTCCAACAAGCCCACACAGGGTATGATGTAGCCTTTGGCAAATTGCAGCCTTTTGTTCTGTCAAATAAGACAGAGGAGTTGGTAATATGAATCTGAATGCATTAGTGTTTCCTTCTGTTTTGTTTTTGCAATATAGTTTAAACTCTATACACATATATATTTAAATTTTCCTCTGAATAAAATATAAAATAGAAGATCAAGTAAGGAAACAATTACCTGAATGAAACTGACAGCATCATTTTCTCCTAGTTTTATTTACTGTGAAAAAATGATGCAATGGTAGGATGAAGAGAAGAACAGCAATTATATTTTATCAAATGATGAGAATAGGCAGACCTAGTTTTTTACCAAAAGAAAGTGAAAAGAAAATAATATTTAAGTGAATATAAAGGACTTTACATTATCAGAAACTATAAATAACCTTTCGGTTTCAGGAGACGTTTCCACAATTTTCATACTACTTATCACACTGAATTAAAGCCCAGACAAAATGATATCATAGACTATCGTGACATAATTTTTGCCAAGGAGATACCACGGAGGAAAAAAAGAGAACTTCTAGTTGTAAGCATTGGTCCTGTTCACATGATCAGCCCAGTAAGCCCAATTCCCATTTGTTAGTACACAGATGAAAATGGGTTAATTCCCAGGAAAGGCTTCTTTCGGTATTCAGCTTTCCCTTTCTAACTTCTGGCCCACTTTAGTCACGTCCCTGAGGCCTACTTCGTCTTTCTGGGTGTACAGCATTTTCTTGCTTTCTGATCTACCTTCTGTTAGGAACAGATCATCATTCTTCTTTTTATTTTGTATCTACTTTAAAAATATTTTTTTAAGGAGAGGTATAGGCCGGAATGAAGGTGAGTAGGTAGTCAGGCAGGCAAGAAGAGAGAGGAGAAAGAGGTTTTATTTATTTAGTTGTTCATCTTGGTTTCTCCTCCTAACCCGGGCCAAGAACCTGTGTCCCTGGGTTATATGTGAACTATACAGAGCAGACTAACCCCTAAGCCACCAGGGCATGCCTCTTTCTTTTTATTTTAAACCTCAAATTAATCCATATCACCAAATTATTTCTTCCCCCCAGAGTATTATTTTCTTCATTGATTTGGTTTTTTTCCCTGAAGCCCCGTGTCACCAACCCAAGTTCTTGGGCTTAACCTGGTCTGCACCTCAGCAAACCCAAGTCCTTGGGCTTAATGTGGTGTGCACCTTAGCCATCACAGCAAACTGAGCCACAAGGATACACCCAAAAAATGTTATTATAAAACCCTTTGTCTCTTATCAAGGAGGAATAGATTTCTCTCTACCACTTTCATGTCCCCCGGTTTGATTTGCCTGCCTGTTTTTAACAGCACCACACTCATCAGTGAAAAGTTATTCAGTTCTGTTAACAAAGCTGTGTTTTCTCTGTGGAAATGAGAACTCGTTGCAAAATCACTTAAATGTTGATAATGGTCAGTGCCAAACACAGCAGCTACTCTCCTGATGAGTTGAATGCCCCATTAAAAACAGACATTTTCTTTCCTTTCTCAGCTTTACTTTATCTTGGGTGAGTGAATGGTTTCACATCTGCCACTTGGTAACATTTCTTGTTTGACAGGCTTCTCTCATGAAACGGATGACAAAGTGCAGATGAAGATTATGAAGAGAAACCTTGTTACTTCATCCTGTACTTTTAAGGGCACATTAGACCAGGCAAACCACAGGGCAGGGCAAAAGAATGAACTGGTTCAACATTCCTGGTACAAGAAATTCCTGTCTTTGTCAAGTGGAAGCTGAATCATTTCTTTTTATCTAGGGGGACATTCTTGTACATCCTCTCTTGCCCCTGGACATTTTCATCTTGATTTGGTTTAAAATGTTATTTTGAAAGATTTGGAGCAGCAGCTCCTGGCAGCCAGGAGGCACCTGGGACCAAATACCAACTGCAGAGGCCTCAGAGAGCTCACAGGTCAGAGAAAGGTCAGGTTAGGACCCATCAGTTTCCCCTTGGTCTTCAACTCCTGCAGGGAAAGGAATGGCCTTGCAGCTGTTTCTCTGCACTTGCACATGCTGATGAACATTTTTGCTTTGAATAAACATCAGGGATCCTAAGGAGTTAGTATGTGTTTGTGGAAAGTGGGCAAAGAGTACCCAACATACTTAGGAGAACAGATTAAGACATCACAGAAATCCTCCAATAGTGTGACCTCCTAGATTGAGGCAAGTTTTAAGACTTGATGTCATGAAACACAGCCTTTAGGATCGGGAGCCGAGAGCTAAATACTTTGCATAAACTGCTCTCCTGGTTGCTATATTAGACAGGAGTTTTTAAAACTTGAGTTTACATGACTGGAGGAATAAAAATGGGGGCGACGCCCCCTTCCAAATGAAACTAAGTATTACCAATTTCTGTGCATCAAACCTAAGGCTACCTTTAAAAAGGTCCCTAACTACCCCTCCCCCACATGCTGGCTTTGATCCTGTGATTTGACCTTCATTCTCTCTCTTTGCAACCACTTCACACTGACCATTCTCTAGAATGACCTACCTCTCCTCAAGGAAGTGCCTCTCCAATCCCAATATGTTTCCTTCAGACCCCACTCAGCTCCCAGGACTCTGCCCCCTCACTTTGCATCCAGAACCCAGCACGGACTCTCCAATGGGAAGGAGACTAGCTATCGGACTTTATATTATAAAATAAACAGTCCCCAAAGAATATAAAAGTCACTTAGCAGAGCAATACTGAATACTCTATTTCTGCATTTAGACTACAATCGTGAATATCTGTGAAATAAAAGATACTACACAAAATGATAAGCTCAAAAAACAAATAAGAAACTGTAGATTACCCTTAAAAATAAAAAAATAATAAAAAAAAAAACTGTAGTAGAGGAAGCTCAGGTGCTGGCTAGAGAGAGATAGTGACAACTAGAACACTCATTATAGACTGCAACAGGATAATAGAGGAGGTGGGTGCTGAAGCCCATTCCTTTCTACCAAGGCCAAGCCCCCCAAGGGCTTCTTCCTCCAATGACTGAGTGCAGCAGGGACACTATTGCATATGTGTTCCTGGGAGACACTAGTGTCTCTGATGGCCAAATGGCACAAGCTCTTCTGATGACCTTGCATAATGTCTTTTAGATTGCACCTCTGTCTAGGACCCTTCCACTCTTCCTCTTTCACCTTCACTGGGGTCAGTCAGTTAGTTCTCTCAGTCCCATCCAGTTCCCTCCCCAGTTTTTCCCACAGTCGTTTCCTCTAATAAAATCTTTGCATTGTTTAATCTCTTCTTGGATCCTGCTTCTCAGGGCACCTGGTAGAACACAGAGGACGAGTGCCGTGGAGTGAGCTGCAGGAATGGCCCGAGCGGAACAGGAGAGCAGACAATGAATGGTAAGGGGTGAGGCTGAAGAAGTAGGGAGGGCCTGGATCCTGCAGGACCTCGGAAAGACTCACTGGGGAGTTGAGTCTTGGTTCAACAGCAAGGAGCAACCATCAAGAGTTTTAAGTAGATTAATGACATAAATGGATGAATGGCATAAATGGGTAAACAAAATGAAGTCTATACATACACTAGAAATTAAGCTGTAAAAAGGAAGACAGTTCTCACACATGCTACAACATGGATGAATCTCAAGTTGATATGCTAAGTGAAATTATCCTGTCACAAAGAGACAAGTGCTGTACACTTCTAGTTAGAGCGTACTGTCAAACTCAAGAGACACAGAAGTATAGAGGGGTTGCCAGAGACTGAGGAGATTGGGGAATAGGGAAATTTTTTAAAACAGATACAGAGTTTTAGTTTTGCAAGATGAAAAGAGCCTTGGAGATTGGATGTATAGCAATGTGAAGTCCACGATGGAGCACTTAAAATAGCTAAGATGGTGAATTTTAAACTATGTATCTTGCTACAAAAATTTT
>RJWH01000621.1:637736-661036 GCA_004363575.1 Solenodon paradoxus | reverse complement strand
TTGGTGGCTTCCTCTAAGAATTGGAGCTTTTCAAAGGTTTGTGACCTTGAGTAATGAGCAGAACCAGATTCCTGTATTTTCTCTCCTTGTTCTCTACCTACCACTGTGCCCTTTTACCCTAAATGTCCTCTCCCTGAAACCATGGCCATCAGCTTCTCATGGCCTTTGCCAGAGTTGCATACTCTGAATTCCTTCCTATTTGTGGGAACCAAACAGTGCCAGTTAACTTTCCCACCTTCTCCAAACTTATCACTAACGCCTTCAAAGTCTCTCATGTGCCTCAGTGGGTTGACGGAAAGTTGGATCAGCTGGAGACTGGTACAGAAAAGTGGCTAGTGGAGAAAACTAGGAATGAAGAGAACATCAAAGTCAGCCCCAGGGTGAATAGATGCCCAGGCAGGGCTGGGCTTGAGAGCAGGAGCCAGAAGCCCCAGAGGGTTAAATTGAGAGCAAAAGTACATAGACCCAAAGAGAGGTGATAGGTGGGAACCGAAAGCCGGGTGAATCACACAGAACAACCTAATGCCCAGGGCCAATGCAAAGGAGGAACCAGGTCAGAACAAGTCATAACAGGATAAAAGTATGAGCTCGAGGTGAGTCCAAGGACAAGAATCAGCAGTCAGAAACAGCAGAGCTGAAGGGAAGCAGAAGGAATCAAGGGTAAAATAACAAGAGGGTCAAAGAGGTTATATAGTATGTTATCCAAGAACAGACTTTATATTCTACCACTGAGACAGCATCCCATCCTCTTCCGTGTCATTCATTCTAGAAGCTTCATATAGTTCGTGCACTCTGCGGCAACCACAAGTAGCTTCTGATGGTTTAGTATTTTCGGATCTCAGGTGTTGTTTTCCAACAGATGCAAAGGACAAGCGACCCCACCTTCACCCCATGGACTAGTCCTTTGAAAATTAGTTAGGTGGCATACCAGGTCTTAAGTCCCAATTTTGCACGTTAATATGAAATGGGATTATATTTGATTGATTTTGTCCGACAAAAGGATGATTTCAAGTGGTTCAAACTAAGATCACATTGAGCTTGAGCTGATAACATTGCTTCTTCAAGCCTCCGTTTTCTTTTCTATCTAATAGAAGTAATAATACCTACTATGCTGTCATTACTTGCTGAAGTCATGTTTTCAAAGATGCTTGGTATAATTTCTCATACCTACTGAATGCTCAATAAATATTCACCATTTTCCCTAGTTTCCAGAAACAGTAAGTATTTTAGAATTGAGTTTGATCGTCAAGCACTATGAATGCTTCCCACCACCACCTCAAGCAGGTAACCTTAGGCAAATACAGTGTTCTTGGTACTCTATAGTAAAAGGCCACCGAGAATTGTTTTATCTACCTCTAATTCAAGTGGCAGGGGGGCATATGCTTAAAATCATACCTGGGCTTAAGAGTCAGACATTGGTTGAATGAATTCCAGCTCCACTACTAAGTGTCCTTTTGTAAATCACTCAACCTCCCTCAGCCTTATTCTACTAGTCTGTATCTGAGGATAATAATAGCACCTGCAGAAAGATTGCCTGTGACATATTAGCACACAAGTGCTCAATGAATGACAGTCCTTAAATGTTGACCGGATCTCAGCTCTCCTCCCTACACACAGTTGGTGTGTCTTCACCCTAGAAGCTGGAATTAATGACCAGGCATAGGTCAGAAGGGAGATCTGGTCAACATGTAAGGTTCATTGAGCATGATTTACCAATCTCCCACTTGGAATCTAGGACTTGAATTGCCCAGAAGACCTGGATTTGCAGTGCTTCCTGCCATGGTCTGCTCTGTTAAGCGGCCGGTGGTTTCATCTTAGAGAAATGTGGGGTGCAGTTCAGCTTGGTCTTGGAACAACTCTTACTTTGCGATTATTGAGTTTCAAGTTGGAAAAGAATTCTTGGTAGGTGTAGACTTTGATTCAAAATAAAACAGCTTGTTTTTATTTCATTTTTTTTTTTTAAAGGATCAAAAGTTTTCTGGGACATCAAATGGCTCCTGTAAAGGAGAATGTTAATTGGATTCAGCAGAAGGGTCATACTGAAGCAGAGAAAGAACATTTCCTTCTACATGCAGATGGATTTCAGAACTTGGTACAAAGAGCTGGCAAGGCACACACTGGGTACATTTGAGGCCGGCATGTCTGCAGGCCTTGAGCTGAGCCTGATCTGCCTGCTGCTTTTCCCAGGGGAAGCCAAGTGATATCAACAGCACTACAGCTAGATTACATGTTGCTACTGGGAATTGTGTTATGTCATCTCATAGAAAAATCTGCACAAACATGCCAACTTTCTTCGGTAAAATCAAAGGCCTATTCCCCTCTTTCATCTTGCCGGCTCTGCACCTTCTGGCTCCCAAGTTGCCACATGTGTCCTGCTTTGCATTGGGATCAGCAGTTTATCAGCTCAAGTAGGGTGAGCGGCCCACACTTCACAAATTGCAGTTGTAACATGGAAGCAGTTAAAGTGGCTAAATATACACCATCATAATACAGGCATGGTGAGAAGAACTTCATTTGGCTCTAGAAAAACTCTTTGAACTCTAAAACATAAGGGGATGGTTCACTGGAATTACTGACTGAAGAAAAGGTATTGGAGTCAATTAAAAAGTCAATCAAGTTTCTGGTGTCTTTTTTTTTCCTTTTGATAATACATAATGTGTGGATTCAAGACGATCTTCTTTCTGGAATCTATGGGAATAAGTTCAAGCCCAAAAAGAAAATTAGAGCCAGATGCAGTTAGCCTCTAATCCTCCTGCAGCAAGTCAGGGGTTTTTATGTCTCAATCAGCAACACGTCACCCTGAGTCCAACTAATTGTCCCTTGGAAGTCAATAGGAATTCATATGTTATCTAAATAGGAGATATCCAGAAGTCACTGTCCGTGGAAAATGACTCCTATCCCTCCATATCTATTCTGAGATATATTAGTCTTGACCCAGGGAAATGACTGAAAACCAAAATAATCCTGAGCATATTGGATGTTATACTACTGCCATGCCCTGTTTCTGTTGATTATAATATACTGGTACACAATATACTGGCCATATGTCTTCTAAAATTCTCCTCTTACCTAAGAAGTAACTTTTACCAAAGCAATGACAAATACCATTTCCTTTTGTCCTATGGGTTTTTAATGTGTTTCATTTTTATTTTTGTTTTTGTTTTCATGGCTGTAGCAGAAGTTCTGGGGTAGAAAGCCCCAAAAAGTCATACTTTAGCATTTCTCAGGTGACAGCAACTTGAAAATCTCATCATTCTCTCCTCTTTCCGTACCCTCCCTTCGTGGAGGTGGTGAGCTGGTCACTGGCAGGTCCCGGGTGAAGTCACTAAGTGCATGAACTCAAGGCCATGGGGGAAAAGGAGGACCACGAAAGGTCATAGAACCAGCCAGCTAGCCATGCAGCTTCATTTCTCCCCTCTCTGACAGTACTATTAGAACTTTCTTTATTCTTCACGATGGCAAAGCGACATACCATTTCTTTTACCTGCTTCTTGGTGGTATTATTAGAATTAACAAGGGGCCTGCAATCCACTTTTAACTTCTCAGATAAAAGGAAGGAATGGAGATAGTTAATGCTGTCATAGAAATGAAATATCTGAAAGTAAACTCTAATAATGACTATTAATATAATCAGGGAAGGATACTGAGGGTTTCTATTCACTGAGGACTTTTTTTTAAATTTATAACTGCATTTGTTTTTAGTTTATGTAATATTTTATCCATATTCTATATTATCTTAATCACTGACTTCTAAACTCCTGCTTAGTACTGGCTTAGAAAAATAGGCATTCAATACTTTAAAAAAATTATTATTATTGAGGTAACTTTGATTTATAAAATAATATAAACCCATATGTGTAGGTTCCCCATTCCTCAGATACTTTAATACATCCTGCCCACCACCAAATTACCAAAAAATTTTACTAGTGTCCACTAGATGCCACCACTCCTTGTTCCCACCCTACCCCATTCACTATTGGCATTGTGTCCAAGGGTTGTTTTTTGTTTAGTCGGTTCCTTTGCTTTGTTTCTTTATATTCCACATATGATTGAAATCATCCAGTATTTGTCTTTCTTCTTCTGACTTACATTGCTTAGCATGATCCCTTTAGTTCCCTCCATTCATCTGACAGTGGACACACATAATTTCCAATTCTTACCTTTTGTAAATAATGCTACAATAAACATGAGGGTGCATGTATCTCCGTCAATTAGTGTTTTTGTACCTTTGGGGTAAGTGCCCCAAAATGTGATGACAGGATCATATGGGATTTCCATTTTGAATTTGTTGAGGAATCTCCATACTGCTTTCCATAAGAGTTGCACCAATTTACATTTTCACCTACTACATGAAAGTGCTCCGATTTCTCCGCATCCTTGCCAATATTTGTTTCCAGATTTTTGAATAATAGCCAGTCTCTCAGGTGTGAGGTGATATGTCATTGTTGTTTTGATTTGCATTTTCTCAATAACAAGTGAGGAAGAACATCTTTTAATGTGCCTGTTGGCCATCTGTATATCATCTTTGGAGAAATGTCTATCCAATTCCTCTGCCCATGTTTTGATTGGAATTTTTGTTTTTCTTTTGCTGAGTTTTAAAACTTCTTTGTATATTTTGGATATTAAGCCCTTGTGAGCTATATGGAATGCAAATATCTTCTCCCAAGCAATAGGTTGTATTTTTGTTTTGGTGATCGTTTTATTTGCTGTGCAGTAGCTTTTTAGTATGATGTAGTCCCATTTATTTGTTTTTGCTTTTGTTTCCCTTGATGCTAGAATTGAGTCCGCAAAGACCTCTCTAAGACCGATGTTATGGAATGTCTTCCCTATGTTATCTTCTTAGTATTTTGTGGTTTCTGGTCTTACATCCAGCTGTCCAATCCATTTTGAATTAATTTTTATGTATGGTGTTAGAGAGTGGTTTAGTTTCATTCTTTTACAAGTGGCTGTCCAGTTCTCCCAGCACCATTTATTGGAAAAAGTTCCTTTCTTCATCTTAGGCTCTTGGCTCCTTTGTCATAAATTAACTGACCATATACGAGTGAGTCTATTTCTGGTGAGTGGGTTCTATTCCACTAACCTGTGTCTCTGTTATTATGCCAGTGCCATACAGTTTTGATCACTTTAGAGTATAGCTCAGTGTCCAAGAGTATGATAACAACACGTTTGTTATTTTTTCCCCTTGTAATTGCTTTGTCTGTTTGGAATCTTTTGTTATTCCATGCAACTTTAAAATTTTTTCTTCTGTTTTCTTCAAAAATACAAGTGGAATTTTGATAGGGATTTCATTAAACCTGCATATTGCTTTAGATAAGATGGCCATTTTAACAATATTAATTGTTCCCATCCATGAGCATGAGATATTTTTCCATATCTTTGTATCTTGCTCTATTTCTTTTAAGAAAATATTGCAGTTTTCATTGTACAGGTCTTTCACCTACTTTGGGATATATTTTACAAATTATTAGATTCTTTTTGCTACTATTGTTAATGGGATAATTTTCTTGCTTTCATTCTCTTCTGTAGTATTTTTTGTACATATAAGTGCAACTGATTTTTGTGTATTGATTTTATTTTCATTGATTAATTCTAGTAGTTTTTAATGGCTTTTGGAGAGTTTTCTACATATATTATCATGTCATCTGCAAATGGTGATAATTTTACTTCCTCCTTTCCAAGTTGGATTCCTTTCGTTTCTTCTTGCCTGTTGCTCTGACAGAGACCTCAATATGAGTGAAATAGCAATGGTAAGAGTGGATAGCCTTGTCTTGTTCCTGATCTTTGAAGAAACACTTTCAGTTTTTCACCAGTAACTATGATGTTGTCTGCGGGTTCATCATATATGGCCTTTATTATGTTGAGGTATGTTCTTTCTATCCCAATTTTATATAGTGTTTTAGATCATAAATGGATGCTGAATCTTGTTAGATGCTTTCTCTGTATCTATTGATGATTTTTTTTTCTCCTTGCTCTTATTGATGTGATGTAATACATTAATAGATTAGCATATGTTGAGCCATCCTTGCATCCTCAGGATAAATCCCACTTGGTCATGATGGATGATCCTTTTGATGTATCATTGGATTTGGTTTGCTAATTTTTAGTGGAGTGTTGTTGCACCTTTGTTCATTAGAGATATTGGTTTGTAATTCTTTCCTGAGGACATCTTTATCAGATTTTGGTATCAGTGTAATGTTGGCCTCATCGGAAGTGTTCGGAAGCATTCCGTTCTTCAAATATTTGGAATAGTTTGAGAAAAATAGGTATTAGTTCTTTTCAGAAAGTTAGGTAAAGTTCACTAAAGTAAAACCATCTGGTCCTTGGCTGCTTCTTTCATGCTGGGACTGAGGGGAGACTTTTGATTACCTCTTCAGTTTCTTTGCTTGTGATGTTCCTGCTCAGGTTTTCCATTCTTCCTGATTCAGTGTTTGTATGTTGTATGTTTCTAAAAATCTGTCCATGTCCTCATGGTTGTCCAATTTATTGGTATATAGCTGTTCATAGTAGTCTCCTATGAGATTTTGTATTTCTGAGCTATCTATTGTAACTTTACCCCTTTCATTTCTGATTGTAGTTATGAGTGTTTTCTCTTTTTTTCTTAGTCTAGCCAAAGATTTGTCAATTCTGTTTACTTTATCAAAGAACCAGCTTTTGGTTTCACTGACTTTCTGAATTATCTTTTTGATTTCTATTTTGTTTCTGTTCAAATTTTTATTATTTGCTTCCTTCTCCCGACTTTGGTTTGACTTTATCTTGTTTTTCTAATTGCTTTAGGTCTAGCATTAGAGTGTTTATTTGTGATTTTTTTTCTTGTTTCTTGAGATAGGCCTGGATTGCAATAAACTTCTTTCCCATTACAGCTTTGGCTGCATCCCATAAGTTCTGATAGTTAGTGTCTTCATTCTCTCTGTTTCCAAGTACTTTTTAAATACTTCTTTGATTTCCTCTTTTACCCAAGTGTCAGTCAGAAGTGTGTTGTTGAGTCTCCATACATTTTGGAATTTTCTAGCTTTCTTTTTGTGGTTGATTTTAGTTTGAAGCCATTGTGATTGGAGAAGATATTTGGCATGATTTCAATCTTTGTAAATTTATTGAGATGTTTTATTTCTCAACATATGGTCTGTCCTTGAGACTGTTCTGTATGTATTTGAGAAGAATAAGAATTCTATAGTTGTTGGATGAAGTATTTGGTGTATGTCTATTAGACTCATCTGTTCAAGCTTGTCATTTAAAACTGCTATTTTCTTGTTAATGTTCTGCCTATTTGATCTGTCCATTGTTGTAAGTGGGGTGTTGAAGTCTCCTAGCATTATTGTATTGCTGTCAATGTCTCCCATTACTTCCGTTCATGGTTTCTTGATGTATTTTGATACTACTTCATTTGCTGCACATATATTAATAAATGTTATGTCTTCTGGCTGAATTGACCCCTTGATCATGACATAGTGTCCCTCCCTGTCTTTTGTTATCTTCTTTAGTTGGAAGCCTATTTTATCTGACATAAGTATGGTTGTCTTGGCTTTTTTTGTTGTTGTTGTTATCATTTGTCTGTAGAGTTGTCCTCCAACCATTGACTTTGAACCTATGTTTATCTTTTGAAAGATGAGTCTCCTGAATGAAGCAGAAATTTGATTTATACTTTTTAATCCAGTCAACCACTCTGTGCTTTTTAATTAGTGATTACTATCCATTAAGAGATACAGTGGTTATTGATATGTAACAGTTTATTTTGTTCATTGCTTTCTGGGTATTTTGCAAACATTGCCTTTGATTCCTTTCTCTTCTAAGGTGATTTGAAAGCAGTTATATTGTTATTGGTTTCCCTTTTTTCTTATTTGCTTTTCCCCTAGAGATAAGTTTTGAGGTTACCCTGAGGTTTACATTAACCCATTTCCCGCTTGCTCCAAGAATATGGTCAGCACATACATTTCTGTTACTTTAAGATTAGAGACAAGTTCTGTTAGAAATAACTCCAAGAACAGTTTTTATATTTTATTTTCACTTTCAAAGCCAGTCAGATTTGCTTCAACTGCAAAGAGTGTGTTTACTTAAAGAAGTTACTCGAGCTCATTCTAATCATCCACATTTTTACTCCTCTTCTACTCTCATTTTATTCTTTTATGTTTGCATCTTTTAAGTGTAGTTTTTTCCCTTTTATAGGACTTCTTTTAGTATGTTTTGTGTTGATAAATTTCTTTAGCTTTTGCTTGTCTGAAAAGCTCTTTATTATGCCTTCGATTCTAAGTGATAATCTAACAGGATAGACTATTCTGGTTGGAAGTCATCTTCTCTCAGCTTTGAATATATCATGCCATTTCCTTCTGGTCTGTAATGTTTCAGCTGACAATCTAAGATTCTCTCTTTATCTTGTATTTTTGATCATTTAATGATGATGTTTCTTCATGCATGTCTGTTTGGGTTTCTTTTGCTTGAAATTCTTTGAGCTTCCTGGGTCTGGAGGGCTGCTTCCTTCCTCAGGTTGAGGAAACTCTCAGCTATTATTTCTTCAAATGCAGTTTCTGCTCCCTTTTTCTCATTTATCTTTCTAGGACCCCTATTAAGTGAATTTTGTTCCTCTTGATGTTATCCCATAGGTCTTGTATGCTGTCTTCATTTCTTAATTTCTTTCTCCTCTTTGTTGGTGGTTGAATGTATTCCACTGCCCTATCTTCTAGCTCACTGATTCTAGTGGAAATTTCTTCCAGCCTACTCTGAGCCTCTCAATTTTCTTCTTTAGTTCAGTTATTATATCCTTTAGCTCCATGAATTCTGGTTTTGAGTTGTCTTGTATCTTCTCTTAGTTGTAGTTCTCTTTTTGTCTTTCCATTGTTTTCCTGACATCAGTTTTTATGATTATCACTGTTGCTTTAAAGTCTACATTAAGTAATTTAAGTCATTCAGATTTTCCCTTGGGGTTTTGTCTATTATATTAGGGTGTCAAATTCATAGAATAATTAGACATCCTTTATTTGTGTGATCGCAACTCTCATGGGATTTGTCGCTCTGAGGTGAACTCTATTTTGAGGCTGCAGATTCCAGTTGACCAGTTTTGAGTTGGTATTGGGAATGCAAAGGTTTCCCCCAGAATTACAGGTTTGAACAACAAAGCAACAGGGACCAAAGAGTTGTGGATCCAGTCAGCAAGCAGACCACAGTCCCAACACCACCCCCAGAATGGAGATAACTGGGAGCTGTTGTTGCGAAGTAACTTCTTTTCTCAGTCTCTCAGTCCTCCAGAGAAGTGCAGTCCCAGTGGATTAACGACCACACCCTTAGACCTAAGGGTGGAATTTCAGGAGGTACCTAGTACAGAGGAAGGTATTTTGCGTTAGCCACAGGCTGCTGTTTTTGATGGTGCCTCTCCAGTTATTTTCCCCATGAGAGAACTAGAAAGGAATGTTCCTTGCCGGCAGACAAGCCACCCTCCACTTTGGTGCTGCTTCCCTGGCTGGCTGTCATTCCCTGGCTGGCTGTCACTGGCTCTCCAACACTGCCATGCAGAGGAAAATGCTTTCAGTTCTATCCACCAGAAGGCAGTGGTAAGAGCTGACAGCGCAGCACCAGTGTGCTAATGGCACAGAGTGTGGACCCTTCGCCCTCAGGGGCTCTCTGGCAGCCTGCTGTGCTGTTTTCCTGTGGAAGTGGTATCTCCGCGTCTTCTTCCACTCAGCAGCACAGAGATCTGCCCCACCAGCCCTCCCGACTTAGTGACTGCAAGTCAGGTCAGCAGTGCTTGCTGCTGGAGGCAGTCCTTTACCTCCTGGGAATATGTTGGTTTCACCAGACTCTACCTGCTGCCCCGGTGTTTTAGAACAAGCCATGCGGCGCCAGGACAGATTGACTTCTCCTACCTTTTATGGAGGCATATGAGCCCATACTCTGTGGAAAACCTAGACCTGTTTCTTTTTAAAGATTGTGAGAGCCAAGTAGATATTCTCTTAGCCGTTCAGTGGGGAGAAAGGAGTCTGTTATCTGTCATCTTGAAACTGGAAATCCTGAGGTTTTCTATGTACCAGCTCTAAGATATAGATATAGATATAGATAAATAAACTAATGAAATAGTAATATTACCCGCAACTTACAGATAAAAAAAAATGAGGTACAAAAAACTGATCGCTCACCTTAGAACCTACAGGTAGTAAGCAGTAACACTGGATCTCAAGTCCAGGTTTCTGACTCTAGATCCCAGGCTCATAACCATTACTCCATTCAACATTTTGCATTCACTTTAGCTGTGTTAAGGACCTCAACTCCCCTATATCATGTTCAAAGTATTTCTATAAACTAGATGCAGTGAAATGGCTAAATTTCTTTTTGCAAGACTAGGGTTCTCTGTGGCACATCCCAGCTGCTAAACTGCCATCTAATGCGTTCAGGTCAGTTACTCGTAAATCACTTCTCTTCAACCCCAGTGCTTAGTTGACACCCTTAGGGAGCAGAACTTTGGAACGTCAGTGTAAACTCCTTTGAATTACTGAAGGCGAAATGCCCGCATTTTAACCCTAACCCTGTGCATAAGGCCGGCAGTGAATTAAGCCAGTCATTAGAGATGCTGGTCTGTAAACTAGCAGTCGCCCAGGTGAGTCCACCATCAGACTTGCCACTCACAGTGGTTAGAGCTCCACAGTCCGCCAAAGCCTTTTTTCTTCCTTTGTAGTTAGGGTCAGAGCAAAGGGTGGGGCAGTCGTGCCCCCAGTGGACCGCACAAGGCTGCCAGCCAGCATGCAGCGCCTCTGCCCATTAGCACAGTTGCTGCAGTTCCTTAAACAATGTTGATGGACCCTTGTCTTTCATTAAGCTGCCTGAAAGTCAATCTCTTGATGGATCCCAGAGGGAAAATCAAGGAGGAAAGTGCTTATTTTCAGACACAGTTTAACAGCCACCAACTTAAGATGCACCTAAGAAATGATAATTAAATATTTCTCCAAGGAGCAAATTAAGATAAATGCCCCAAGAGTTATTCCACATAGATTTATTTAGAGAATGTCCAATTAAGATAATATACACCATATTTCAAGCTCTGTAGGGACTGTCTTACTTCAGTTCTTTTTGCTTTTGTTGATACTCCAGGTTTTTAAGGGAATTTGGTTTTTTTTGTGTTTTTTTTTTCTTTTCTGTTTTACATTTTCAGGAAGAACATATCTCTTCACAAAATGCACCGGGAAACATATTTGGTTGCACACTATCCAGGCCCCACCCTGATTTTGAGAGTCAATGACATCACAAGAATCAAAACTGAAGTTAACTTAGGCCAACGAAGGGGAGCTGATTAAAAGAACAAATATCATTGTCAATCACTATCTCTGCCTGTTAGTGTGACTCTTAGGATAGCCCTCTTAGGCTTTTATTTCCATTTGACAGCTTAAATGAGTATCTGCCTTTTCTGAAAAGGAAAGCCAGGATTCTCCTGTCCTGTTAACTTTGATTGGGCTTCCAGGAGCCCACTGTCAGCCTAACTTCCACATAAATGTCCCCTGGAGTGATGTCATTACACAGGATTTAAAGTAGATGGAGTTCATCTTGAGTTAAATTCTCATTTCATCAGTCCTCAGCAAGAGGGTGAGCTTTACAATTAAACCGTTGTGTAGATGGGGAAAGCTGAGGCACAAGGGCTTTGTGACAACCAAGAAAGGCCTGAACCTTCTTGCAGCCACTGCTTCTTCCTCTGACATCCTCTTGGCTATATTGTGCCTCACGGCAATGCATCATATGAGAACTCGTCACAAAACAGATGATAAATTTCCAAGTGAGAGTGGGTAGATTTAGCTCTCTGACCTGAGCTTTTCAAACCTCCCACTTTTGGCAAGTCAAGGCAGGGCCAACCCACTTACAAAACAAAGTTTTGTTTATCTGTCTGTAAGACTAATATGTATAAAGCATGTCGGGAAATTCAGGAAAGCAAGACACCATTAAGATGCCATTAGTATCTTTGACATATGAAATGCCTGCTGGGGTCTTTTCCTTTTCGTTATCAAGATTAATATGAAAATATGCTAGTGTGAGCAAAAGAAAGACTTTTAGTCTCAACGTAATGCAAATGCTTGCAGTTCAAACACAGCAGTGCCTCATCTCCTGTGCTTTTGGCCAGGAATAGATCCTTTCTTATTCTCATCACCAAGAGTATGGCAGAACCCTCATTATCTCATATCTATGCTTTTCAAATCAATCATTTCCCTGCTACACTGCTGGGCTTTTTAATTTAAATGTCAGCTAAAGTTAGAATGAGATTTATAAAGAAAGAGCCCCATTATCTCCAGTTTTGAGTTGGTCTTGTCTATCATGTTTCGATTGACTATGGTAAGAAAAGTATTTCTCTTAAAAGCACAGGCACTAAAGCGCCTCTGAATTTTGATGATGCTGTCCTTAAAAATCTGAACTCTGATTAAAAATCAAGATGCTCCAAATTGCTAGTACCTATAATTGTCATTTTTCAAGATGCTCCAAATTGCTAGTACCTATAATTGTCATTTTTCAAGATGCATAAGAGTTCTCTAAATCCTTTTCCACCATTGAGTATGCATTGCATTCAGTATTCTAAAAACTGGAAGTAGCTCTCCACGAGCTTTCAGAATGTGACCATTGCAGGATCTCAGCTTCCCTGGACCTCCTCTGCACAAAATTCTGGAAATCTTACCAGTTATGGTGACCAAAAATAACTTTCCACACATTTCCAAAAACTGCCAGAGGCATGACCTGTCCCTATTGGGACAAGATTCAACCAAATCAAAACCCAAATAAGATACTTGCTGGCCACAAAGTCTTTCCTCATACCTCCCCTGTCTCTTCCCACTTATTTCACCTCCTAAAACCATGTGCTCGGGCTCCTCATTCATTGTAGGTTCTGCCTCTTTGTGATGTTGCTTGAGTTGTATTTTCCTTTCCTGCTGATAGAGATCTTGTTGGCTCCGTACGTGGTGACCTTCTGGAAAGCAGATATTTAGACCAGACGGCTTGTTGAGTTCCCACGGCAAACCAAGTCCTGGACGTGACAGATGTTTGTTAACTTTATATTGAATTAATGAAAGATTTGTGCATGAGCAACTAAATCCTGGATCACTGGCCCATGGTTTAGTAAGAAATACAGTTTATTCCGTGTTTCTTTCTTACCTCTGTGGCTCGCTGAGGTGCTGGGCGCTGTGTCTACAGCATGGTGGCCCTTGGATTCTCTTGGCCTCATAACTAACACACGGAGGCACAGAGGCAGGACAATGGTTAAGTGTCTTGCTGGGGCAGCAGGTACAGTGGTGGGTGAGTCTGTACACACACTCTCACACACAGAGAAGGGATTTATACTCATGTTTAACAAGAATGAAATACTTTCTCACTTATGACAATTTAGGGAAAAAGTACATTTTCCTCTTAAATTAACTTCCTGATCTCACTCTACTTTACTCACTTGTTTCAAGGTGTTCAGTGTTGTCTTGCTAAAGCTCACAGCAGCTGTCCCTCCAAAAGCGTCAGACCACACTTGTTGCCTTTTTCCCAATTTCTTTTTCACTGAACAAATTACCTGGAATAAATCTGTATATATTTTTATATGTGTATATGTGTTAGGGAGAAAAAAATGCAATTACATTTTAAAAGGTAATTTTTCTTATTAATGAGATTAGAGACATAATAAATAATCACCATTCAAAAAGTCAGAAACAATTGCTTTTCTATTTCTGCAATTTTACTAAGTGCGTTCTCCTATGAGATAAATGGAGATGATCCTCAAATAAGAGAGAAGGTTAAAAAAAAAAAAAAACACACACACAACATTTAAGAATCAAGTTTAAGGGTAAGTGTGAACTCCTCATCACTTCTGGATAGGACGATGCAAAAAGATGTGAACCTGAGTTTTTCCCCAAGATGGTAATATACTCACATTGATCCAATTTCTCTCTTTATCTCTCTGGCTCCCCAAAGCAAATCATTGGAAGATGTTTGACTTCTAAGATGTATGAGTGCTGCTTGCAACCTTCACCTAGTTAAAGAAAGAAAAAACAAAGTGCCCATTCATAGCCTGAACCAGGCTATAATCAGTGGCATGACAAGATCAGGCCAAAGTTCTGTCTGGTGGGCAACTGACTCATTAGGAACATTTGTTTGCGATCAGAAAACAAGCTTTGATCCAGTGTTTGCTCAAGTGCTCTCCCCTCTCCTTTCTCTCTCTCTCTCTCTCTCTCTCTCTCTCTCTCTCTCTCTCTCTCTCTCTCTCTCTCTCTCTCTCTCTCTCCCCCTCCCTCCCTCTCCCTCTTCTCTCTCTTCTGTCTTCTCTCTCTCTCTCTCTCTCTGTCCCCTTCTCCCCACCTCTCTCCCCCTCTCTCTCCCTCTCTCTCCCTTTCTCCCTCTCTCTCTCTGCCTCCCAGGTCACTCAGTCCCCCTTACATCATTCCATTTGATTCACCATGATCTGGGAGTGAGAAGAGGCTGATTTTCTCAGCCACTGTCCCCCAGGAAACTAAGTACCTCTGTGATGTTTCTCTGATTTCCCATTTTCAGCCTGCACCATGTCCACGACTGTGAGACAAAGGAAACACAGTCATGCTTCTGAAGCTACAATCTCGAGACAAACTTCTTGAGCAGCTGCCAATTAAGCAGAAAAGTCTTACGCCATTAAAGATGTGGACATTATTCATTAGGACCATGGAGCAAGATTCAAATGGAACCCAATTTGCTGCACTTGAACCTAAACCAAATATTAATATCATTCTAGTGAAAATAGAAAATGTTTTAAAAGTCAACAGATTTCCATTCAAATGAAAACAATCCCATATCCTCCAAATTAAATCTGAACTAGATTAATGTTTCATTTACTTTCTAATCCTCAAGGCATTCCCATGACAATTTCTCCATGGCATTGGGAAGCCAATCTCTCTCAGCTGCCAATTTACTGATGACAATACCTCCGGCAGGTTGGACAACTAACACAGCCTCAGTCTGCAAACTTGGTCTCCCGGCCAGATAGTTGAAACACCATTTATGCAGTCCAGTTTGATTTCTGAGTGTTCAAACAGATGGGTCATTTGAACTCACCAATCCAAGAACACGTTTTATATATCTCGATGCCTTTTATAAATCAGACTCAGAAAGGAAGAATGGATTGCTTAGCCATTTCAAGCAATTATTCTGTCCGGCATGGGTGGAGGAGAAAATAGAGTAGTGTCAGCAGAGTTATTAGCAGTTAGTTTTTCTGGAGGGAAATGTTACATGTCCACTGCCAAGCACATCTATCTGTCTGACTGCTTTGTCTCTGATTGTCTTATTGTTTCTCCCCTCTCACGTACACACATACCCTCTTTAATTACTAACAGAAAACAGTGCATTCTGCGCACTTCACAACATCTGTTCAGGCCTTAATTAATCCAACTCTCACATTGTCTCCATAGCAACAATGCTTAACAGGCTCAGCCTCCGCATTTGAAAATATTCTTCTAACTGGGTGATTCAAAATATGGCCATTACTGAAATCTGTTTACATTAATTTCAGTGTCGAATATAATGAGAACTTTGCACGGAGGGTGTTTGCATGGAGAGATCAGGTTATGAGATTACATTCAGCTTCACCATAGTAAAATCAACTGCCTCAACCCAGGAATACAAATTAACACTAATTTTTCAAGCTATTTCCACACACACAAAAAAATCCCATTACTACTTTTATGCTACAAGAAATTCCTATGCTACAGAAGATTAATGAGCACAGTTACCTTGATGGAGCATACGGTTATTTTGTAGGGCAGTTAGAAGAAATGCCTGTGTTAAAAAGAAAATCATCAGGAGGTGTGTTTCCTGGGCTTTGGCTCTACAGACCTTAATTAAAAGCCTATTGTCCTGTGCTGGCACCTGGCAACTTCTCACCCAAATTAGAGCTTGCCAGCAGCAGAGAGGTAGACTCAGGTTTTCCAAGGCGCCTTTGAACACCGCCAAGGGAAATGTCAGGCACATTTCTGAGAGTCTGTTTTAGTGCCATGGCTCTGCAGATGCTCTCCTTGATGCTGGCTCTGTTTATGTTTGTTGCTGAAGCTGTTATGTTAGAGACTGTAAAAATAAGCTCTGAAAACTATCCAGAAAACCTACTCAGACTGGGGCGGGGGGTGGGGGGGAGGAGAGGGGTAAGGGATTCCTAGGGGGAATAAAGAGAACATGGAAAAATGAAGCCAGGCATTTACCCCCCAATGTCATTTGAGTTCACATCGGCTTCCATCATTAAATGTTTAACTTGGGTTGTTAACAAGAAGTAAACCATTCATCAGGAGTTCTATCTTTCCCCTTCACTGCTTTCTCCTTTGAATACGCCAACAACCCAAAACCAGCTGAGGGAGAAGGAAAGAATTTACTCAAGGGTTTCCTTGAGTAAATAAAAAAATATTTTAGTAGACAAATCAGACCCTTTTATGATACCAAGTGGGACATTTAGTTGAGGCTCATACTAGGAGAGGACCTTTCCAACCCTTCTCAGTGATGGGAACGCTGAGAAACCTCAGGACGTTGGTCCTGGAGATGATTTGTCCCTGCCCACAAGAGGAGCCAATTGAGCCGAGTTGGCCCATAGGCCTATAAACAAGAAAGATCACTGAGGGAACTGAGGCTTGGAGGGGTCTTGTGTGAATAAGGCCCAGTTCTTTAATATAAATATAGTATCCTGTAAAATTAGCAAAGGAAGTATGATTCTATTTTCTCACCAAATACCTCCTCTGTCCTCAGGCGATTAATTGCATGTTATATGACTCTGGGTTGCTGGCAGTATCTAAAACTTTTGACTTTCTGCTTTTCAAAGAGTATTATTGGTAAGCAGACAATGAGGATTCAATTAATGACATGTTGAAGGTTCTCATCTATTAAGCTTCTGCAGAAGTGTTGAACCCCCGTCAAGTTACTTAACTCAAAACAATTCCATCTTCAACTTGAAGTACTGGCTTTGAACTCACAAGCCAGGGGCAAAAACATGAGGTGAAAACAGGATCCGAGTTCCAGTTCTAGTTCTGTTGCCTCTTTGATTTCAGATTTCCAAAGACTCTTGTTCATCCACTCATCCCCTCATTCGATAAGCTATCATGAAGCTTTCATTTCAGAGCATAGCATTATAGCGAACTTTGATCTTGAACATGTCTCAGAGCACTGGAAAATGGGTAGTGGAAACTGAAGGAATGATGCCCCAGCTGTTCTGGTTCCTGCGCATACCCGAGTGTGTCTTCTCCCTACCCATCTAACAGCTGCTGTTATTTTTAGTGCTTACCATGTACTGTTTACTGGGATTAATTCATTTAATTCTCACAACAGTCCTGCAAAGCAAAGTTATTATCTCCATTTCATAGATAAACAAATTTAGCTCAAAAGCAAGGGTTTACATTGGATTCCATGAGCTAGCATGGGTACCCTGGTGTTGTGTGGCCGAGAAGGGGTCATTGACCCAGGTCTCATTGGTTTTTCATATCTTTTTACTTACTTCCTCTCACACATGGAGAGGGAGATCTATGCATGAGAGGAAGACAGGAAGGAACACGGTTAAGTCTGGTGTCAAGCACAAGATCATTCTAGAATCTTCCATGTGCCCCCAAACTTCTTTTTCTTCTTTTCCATTCTCCACAAAGTGGCAGATTAAAATGGGAGTAAGCATCAGAGTAGATAAATAAAACATTGTCCTTTTTGTCCCTCCACTTAAAACTCTTATTATTCATTAATTCAACCCACAGAAGTTCTCTTGAGGCACCTTGTTAGATCATTTTGCTCAATAAACATCTTCAGGTTATCCAAAGGTCCCTTTTACTCTTGGTTTCTTATGGCTTGAGAACAAGTTGGAAGATAACCAATTAACCATTTGATCAGAACTTAGTTGCTTTGGGGCTCTAGAAGAATAAGGGGATGAGGGAGATGTTCCTTCATAGCGTGGTTCTGATCAATTGCCAAGGAGAGAGGAAAGAAAGAAAGGAAGAAAGGAGGAGAAGAAAGGAGAAGAGAGGAGGAGGGGAGCAGAGTACCAGAGTGCTTGAAAGAAGCAAAGATAGATGGCTCTTCTCACTGGATACTTTAAACCAAGGGGAGGAATGAATCATTCTTCAGTAGCTCCAACTGTGTCCAATGGTGTCCCATGTCTTGTTTCATGCCTCCAGACTTTTGGTTGGGTTACCCTCCTTGCTTGAAGTGTCTTTTTCTTACAATTAGCAGGCACCTTCTGCTTCAGGACAACTCCCTCCATTCCACATATGCTTTATCTTTAAACTGCCCAAACAGCCTGTGATTCCCCACTACTGCATGTTTGTCTTCAGCAACAACTTGTAGACTTCTCAGTTTTTCTGTCCCTAATTGATTGCTTGGTCTTTAGTAGACAGTCAAGAAAATGTGCATTGAATGAATGCATGAAGTAGAGGTTTAGAGATATTTAAATAAGTTAAAAGTGAACCTTATGAAAACTTAAGTCTAGTCTTATGACAGTCATCTCCAGGTATTTGAATTCTCTCATGTTTCTGGCTGTGCAGGAACAATCTGCCTAAGGACTGGGACAAGGCTGAGCAATTAAAAGATTTTTCAATGGTATAATAGCATATAGTGAGTGCTTACTATGGCCCAGGCTCTGTTCTAAGCGTATTGAATTTGTTAATTACTTAATTCTCACAATCCTTCTGTAAGGTAATCACCCGTTTTCCAGATGAGAAAACAGACCTAGGACAGTGAAGTAACATGTGTGCCCAGGACACACAGCCAGTGAGTGGAAGCCCTGACTCCAGAAGCCACATTCTCAACTGCTGTGCCCTTCAGTGAGAAAGACAGAGGTGGGTTGAACCTTAATAACCTCAAGTTCATTCTGAGTTTGAAAGGTGGTCTTGAATCACAAGAAGAAATACATATTGCTTCTGGATTTAATTACACTCACCTTTTCACCTTACAAAACTTTTACACGCCTACCACCACCTCAGTAGCAAGTGTTCTTACAATCTTCTGAATAAACAGGGCTCAGATGGTGAGTGGGTAGAAAGTGCTGCATGACTCCAGTAATTACACAGTCCTGGTAAAATGCACAATAGCTTAAACTAGAAACGAGATGGTATATAAATTCATGCAGAGACAAGTCATGAAAACATGGCTTTTCTTTCTACGGTAAATCTCTAAAGAAATAATTGTTTCTTTTAAGCCCTACCCTGGTTGGGAAAAGTTTATTTGGGGGGCAATTAATCAATGAAGTTTATTTGGGGGGAAATAGGGTAATCTTAAGATTTACGAATTTCTGCTAGAGATAGTGACTTCTCGAGATCTGCGCTCATTACGTAGTGAGGACAAAGTGAAAAGAGCTTATCAAGAAAGCTTTGAAAATCACTGATATTAGTATAAAATGTCATAATATTAAATAAGAAAATTACCAAATGAAACATGAATATAGTATCATGAGAAATGTTAAGGCTTCCCCAGGGTGGTTATATACAAAAATAGTTTTCAGAGTCGACCATCAAATGAGCACACATATTTTCAAAGAACCCCATGGGAATTTTGAATATTCTTACAGATTTTTACATAAGGATTTTTTCCATATCCACTGTGGGGCTTGGGGAGAAAGGGAAAGACATTTATAGCTTTCAGAGCAAGGATTTAGGCTGAAATATCTATATGCTCTTTATTCAAGGAACATCAGAGAGGGAAGGTAGGGTTTTCACTCTAGATAGCTTTAGAATGGAAGATGTATTTTATAACTTAGGGATTCTCTCAGAGGTGAAGTAACAGACAAATTTTAATAAGGCATATCCATTATATGATCTTTATATTATGTGAAATCAGTCTCTAAATAAATTAATATTGTGACCAAGATGGCTAGAGGCAGCAGTCAGAAAAAGAGTTCCCCCACAAAGCCTTATTTAAAACTAAGATTTGAAATGCCTAGGTAAAATACAATGTAGGTATTCAACGGCAACTTTAAAGCATGAAAAGGAGCCAATGAAAGGAATCTATCCTCCTTCTTATCACATCTCCCACCTGTTAAGTATTGCAATTCTGAGTGAATTCAATAATCCTTTATTTTCACTTTTATTAAGGGGAGATTTTGCTTGTAAAATGTTATGTGTCATGGCGGTAAAAAGAAAACCCTATACAATATTAAAATTACAAAGCAAAATTGCGAGGTAAAAGATATTTATTGACACTGACCAAAACATATACAAATATTGCTGAAGAACAAGCCGAGTCTATTTCCTGGTTTATTTTCTCACACGGAGACCCCTATTACCCTGGGCAGGATGTGCAGCTTTCCTTTGTGGAAAAAGCACAGACAGAAAGCAAGCTTTGCCGAGAGAGTAGGCTTTGTCCTAAAGAACGGCGGGCAGCACTGCTCCCGAGTGGTAGCTGTATGCGCTCCAGGGCCAGGAGAAGACAGGGCCAGCAGAGAGAAAAAGGACTTTACTATTTACAGCAAAATTGACTTGCTGGGGCTGGACTCCACTGGAAGGTGATGCTGCACTGTGGCCTGAAAGCTTAGCAGCAAGAAAGTGCATCTGCAGAGTAGGCGGCCCAGGACGTAGCCAATTGGCCACCTACTCAGAACAGGTGCCCAGGCAGGATGTGTTGATTGCAGACCAACTGTGAGGATCACCACCTGGAGCCACCCCTTTAACACCCCCCAGAAAGCCAGCAGAAAACAGCTAGCTGAAATAAGGCCTTTCCCACATCTGCCTCTGTCTGCTGGGCGTTATCAGCTGCTATGATTGTGAAAGCGCCTCATGATGACTATCACCTTTCCCATCCAAATTGCTTCATCGAGATTTTTGAAAAGGGATGTCAAAAGCCAGGTATCTAGTAGGAAATGCAGTAGAGAATTTTACTCGAGGGCCATAAAAACTTTTAAATACTTTTTTGTTCATTTCTCTTTCAGAAATCTGAAATTAGGGGTGATAAGTTAATTACACACATAGCTGCTTTCAATAATTTAATTATTAGACTCATGTACCCCCCAAACTTCCATGAAATATTAAATATTACTCTTAAAGCAATTTGGACACAGTCACACATATGTCAGGAAAGGAAATAATGTCTCTCCCCAAAGTGCCAGTGTTTTTTGTTTGGAAGAAAAACAACACAATCAGAGGTAAACAATATCTTCTTCGGCTCCATCACCACCATCCCCATCTTGTCTGGTTGTTGTCTCTAGATGTAGCTTTGCTTCTTCTATAAATGTCTGCAGCTGAGGGCCATGTGGGTTGGAATTGTGGGGGGCTGGGAAATCAGCCTGAGAGGTGTCCAAACCTGCAACAGAGAGACAACACGGGTTACAGGAGTATTTGTTTGAGACCCGACCCTCAAGGCAGGTCACTATGACTTGGAGAGTCAGCATTCCAAGACTGGACAATGCACCGTCCATAGAGTGCCCATGAGAGTGGGAGAGCCCAGAGAGAAAGGAACAGATCTCTGATGTTTTCATCTGCATCACTGACATGTGTTCAGTTGTGCGGAGAAATGTCTCTTGTGGCTGAAAATGAACCTTTACAAAATCTCCTAAAGAAGAATCAAGGTATTAAACATTTGCCACTATTTGTGGACTGTTAAAACATGGCTACTGCTCAGTAAGGTTCTCATTTCTCTTTAAAAATGGCTTCAAGAACTGGGAAACAGAATATACTCTAGCTATGTGCAATAAACTGTGTTTGCATCTGCCGAGCACCTTACCTCAGAATATCCGTCAGAAATTGACCTCAAAATTCAAATGATGTTATCTGGGATGCTATGGATATGCAAGGGGTGGGGAGAAGGAGCTAAAAGATGTAGGAGGCCCTCCAGCATCATGCAAATCTGCTCACACCACCCAGACCACTTACAAGAGTAACCTAGGAGAAATCATTTTAATATCAATGACTGGGTTTGTTTTTCGGGTTACCTAGCAACAGCTGGGCATAATATATTCTCCCTTTTTTTTCTGGTAAAGCCCTCTAATATAGGATTACAGAGACCAAGGGGATTTTGATTTGAGAAAAGGGTTCTTGCTAAAAAGCATTTTCTCTGCACTTGTTCCCTGAGGCTTGACTATATGGCAACATTATACTAACCAAATAACCAAACATTCATGGAAGCCAGGTGGGCAAGAGAAATAGCCCTGAGATCCACCTGCCATTTTTTCAGCCGTTAGCAAGAGTCATTACAATCCGTGGCACCTTTTTGTTCAAATTCTGTGTCACTTAGGGAAGTACTTATTACTGCCCGCATCCTAATGACAGAAACACCTGTGACTTCTGTCCTCCTGACAAGGGATCTTAGTTAGAGCAGGCAGGAAGCAAGGCCTGGCATGAATGAAGGGCACTAACCTGCCAGGTTCCATCATGAGGAAGGTGGCATCCTTTGCCTCACCTCCTTACATCACTTTTTCTAGCAAGTCAGTGAGAGAAGAGAACTGGAGCCTCAGGAAGTATTGGGGTTTCCTGAAAAACTGACCTGAGACCCTGCCCTCTAAAGCTGAGGAGGACTCTTGGGAGTGGAGAGGGAAGAGAAAGTGTTGTGAAGGTAAGGCTGCATCCATAGCTCTGCTTAAAGTTTTAGGCCACCCCACTCTAGATACCAATGGGATACAAAGGAAGACTCCCCTTACATTGGGGTAATGATTCTCTTGTGCCCTGCTCCAAATCCTGTACCTCAAATACTGGGGAGTCATGACCTACTGAAAACAATGACTGAAGATCTCTCCTCTCCTCCCCCGGCCCCCTCTCCGTGTTGCAGGGGTGTGTGTGGCATGGGAAGTGTGCCAGGTCTTTACAGTCATCTCTTCCAGCTTCAAAATCTTATAACCCAGAAGTTACAGACTGGGAAACTGAGGCTCAGACCAGTAAGTTCCTTCCTATCCTGAGCAAGTAATCTTAAATTTGAACCCAGAAGACTAAAGCCACTTGGAGATGCCCTGCTCATTTGATTTAGATGCTCATGATTTCCATTTCTCATTTTGCTGGAAATGGCTTGACCATCTGTTCTGAATTAAGAGACCCTGAATCTTTAATACCTCTCCTTCCTAAAGTCACTTTGAAGAGACATTTACCAAAAAGAAAAAAGAAGAAAGAAAAAGACATTCCAAGTTACTAAAAACGGACACAGCAATTATAAAATTAGAAACCCTGTTCATTAAGTCAGGCAAACCCCAAAATTCTCAGGGAATGATTTCACAATCAGGGCAAGACAACAAATCAACCTAGAATGCTCTTGGTTCACTTTACCACACTGGTCGACAACGTATGCCTGTCTAACAATCCAAGTTAACACCTTCAACTCCCTTTTCCAGCCATCCAGAGAATAAAGCTATTTCATTTCTAAAAACAAATACTTCCAGTTCAACTGCTGATAAACATTATACCAGT